>JBBPBX010004626.1:40130-60641 GCA_038048925.1 Garcialebias charrua
TGACACTGTAGTGACACGATCATGAACAGACAACATACCAACATATTTGTAAATCAACCACCTCCCAAGAGGGAGTGGTGGTGCAGAGGTTAGAGAAGGTGAGCTTGTGCTTCAGGTTCTTCAACAACATCTGGATTGGATTAAGGTCAGGACTTTGACTTGGCTATTCCACAACTTCTTCTTGAACCTTTCTTTGGTAGAACCACTTGTGTGCTGAGGGTCACTGTGTTGCTGCATGACCCACCTTCTCTTGACATTCAGTTCATGTCAATTTTTTTTTAAATAATCTAGATTCTTAGTCCTGGTGATTCTGAATCTATTCTAAAAGTACCAAAATCGATTTTAAAACATGTTTAATTATATATTTTTTTCCACTCCTACTCCTGAGCGTACTACATATTACATTTTGTGTCCGTTCGGCCACCGTAGAATTTTGGCCGTGTAGGCAACCGTACAGCAAGCTAGTTAGCCAGCTTCCTTTATCTGAATGGAGCCTGCTAGCATGGAGCAGGAGGACAGCGCAATTCAACTTGCTCCTTCGTCTTTAAAAATAATTTCATATCCTGCAACGTTCTGAGGAAGACGGAGCTTAACAAGATAACTTTTTTTTGCAAGAAGTGTCAAATAAAATGACGGTACAGTATTTTAGAAATACAATAAAATGCAAGGAAGATGAACGTGAAAGCAGCCGACCAGCGAAGTTTGCTGCAAATGTTTCTCTCTCCATCTCCTGCTATATCACAAAGGATTTATGAGCAGACAGCTCAGTGGACGTTGAGGGGTTTAGGTTTATTTTTAATGCGCTGGAAGCAACGTACATTATTCCTTCATGTAGATAAAGGTCCACACAGCTCCAGCACAAAACAAAAATAACGTGGGAGAAGTTCTGATGCAGCTGCAGCTCAAAGGTAACTGTTATTTTCTCATATTATACTAAAACTTATAGACAAGTTGTACAACAAACTTGATGTAATTTGTCTTTTAACAGGTTGGAGAGACCAGATGAGACACATCACCTGGAGCCAGTTCTAAATGAAACAATTTATGGTTTATAAATTACAGTTCAGAAGAGATTTTGATGCAGGTTTGCACAGGTTTTGAAATGTTGTTAAATATTTGCTAAATATGAATCAATATGGTTAAAAAATTTAAGTCTGTATTTTATATTGAGTTAAAGGTTAATGCACTTTGGTAGGCTGAAGTCTGTTTACTTTGTATTTATATACTTTTAAATTATTTGTCTGTGATGGACTGGAGACATGTCCAGGTGTCCCCTGCCTCTCACACAGTGATGGCTGGACATGGGCACCAGTGACCCCCGAAATTGAAAAAGGAAGAAGTGGGTAAAGATGATGGATGGATGAATTATTTGTTCCTAGATTTTTATTTTATTGTTTTAAAAAAATCCAAGCAACTAATCTAACCTAATACATGTAGTCCCCGACTTACGAGCACCCTTACTTACGAGGTTCCGGACTTACGAGCTGGCGAACGAGCAGTAAATTTGTAAAGAACACACAAAAAATACAGCACTTTTATGTGTTTTTAGATGAAAGTGTGTTAGCTAACCGTTTGGAAACAAGTTTCTGAGCATGTTTATGAACTAGTATGAACATTTGTGATGGAAAAACGAGTGTTCGTAGTAGCGCTAGCATAAATCTTCCGACGTACGACCGAAAATCCGGACTTACAAGAACATGTGTTTCGTGTTCCGACGTACGAGATTCCGTCTTACGAGATAGTCGTAAAAACGGAACTCGCTCGTAAGTCGGGGACTACCTGTACTGGTAATTTAACTTACAAAATTGTATGCATTCCTGTATTATTTGTTCCTATTTTTGGTATAAATATCAAACGATGCAAAAATTTTGATACAGTAAGGTACCTAAAATTATTGTTTTAAATAAATGTTCCATTTGTTTCCATTGTTGTTTAATCTTTTCAGCTTGTCAGTTACATAACTGAAATTAAATTTATGGTCATTTCAATAGAAAAATCGTTTCTGAATCAAAAATAGTTTCTGAATCAAAAATCGACTTTGAATCGAATCATGACACAAAAAATCGGAATTGAATCGATTCACCAGACAGAGATTCGCACCTCTAGAAGTTACTCAGGGATCTATGGTTTGTACGGCTCTTAACCTTCTTTTAGGTAATAAGAACTGACTTCATTCTTCACCTGACATGCACAACACTTGACAGTGTTGCCAGATAGTCGAGGTTTTCCAGCTTAAAAATTAGTTAAAAACCGCCACACCAAACTACAAACCAGATTCAAAAAAAGTTGGGACACTAAACAAATTGTGAATAAAAACTGAATGAAATGATGTGGAAGTGCCAACATCTAATATTTTATTCAGAATATAACACAAATCAAATAAACCTGGGGCTGAATTATCATTTCAGAGTTGTAAACATCTGTGAAACGTGTGGCAGTGAAGTGGTTAATGGCCCGGCTGTGACGTGCAGGAACGCATGGCTTAGGAGTTAGATGGGGGAGGGTGAACTCAAACCGGACTGGCATGTGGTCTGAAAACATATTGTCACCGATTTCAAGAGCAGTAACAGTCACATCACGAGTTAAATCAAGGTCTAGTGTATGTCCGCGCTCTTGGGTGGGACCGTTTATAAGCTTTTTCTTTAGATTAAATGAGTCCAATAAATCTAAAAAGTCCTTAACCAAGGGCTTCTCATGACAGCACAGACCTAGTTGCAGTGAACATCTCCAGCGGTGGAGGAAACCACTCACTAATAACAGGTAGCAGGAATAAAGAGGTAGAGCTTAGCTAATTTTACAGTGTGGCTGTATTTGGCCTCATTACTCATAACCTCATCTTGGATCTGCTCTCACCTGTCCCTGAAAAAGTTCAGAGTTCAGTCATCAGACTTCTTAGCTGCAGATGATCTGGTGGATTTCCCTGAACATGAATAAGACAGCTGCTATCTCTGTGGAAATAAAACACAGATAAAAAGAAAAAAAGAGTTAATAAGATTACAACTTTAAATTAAAAAATGTTAATTAGATAATAATAATAAAAGAACAATACCTCTTATCGAATGGTTGTTATGATGTGGTTGAATCTCTTGGTCATTATCGTCATCAGGGCTTTAATCTGCTCCAGGGCTTGTTGACAATTTCAGTTTTAACTTTTTTTTATAAAGTTCTACTACAATTTTTTGACTGAAGTGTTTATCTGATGGATGTCGTAACTTTAAAGTTGTTGCATCAACAACATTCAGACGTATATCCAGAGCTTTAAAAACTCCTACAGTTTGTGTTATTGCTCTGGACCGCTTTGAATTATCTGATGAAGGTTGTTTGAATGCTGCTGTTATCAGTCTTTGCAACAAGCTACTTTTCTTGCTTGAAGAGACGTTCATGTTCGGATGATGTCGTTTCAAGCGCGTTAACAAGTTAGACATGTTGCCTGCTGCAGATCCAATCTCCGTGAAACTAGGTCGACACACAGCTTTGGATTTGTCTTTTAACATGAAAGCCATAATGTTCCCAAACATGAGACCGCAACCACAGTCATAAATACATTTGTTTATATTGTTGACGACTATGACTGCGAGAAGATGCTAGGCTGCTAATGTTACGTGAGAGAGACAACACACTGAGTTTCAGAGTACTGTGCAGTAGGAAACACTGCGTGAGCAGAGGTTTGCAGTGACAGAATAATGCTATAGCAGCCAGTGAATCATTTCTGTCAGCGCTGAGCCAAGACAAATCAGTCAAATGGCAGATATTATTACAGCTAATGATTCACTTCAAGTGGCCATAATTCTGCCACAATCTGTCTCTTCTCCTGAGATTTTCACATGAGCTGGGAGTTTTGAAAGACACCAGAGAACATAAGGAAAATGTGTGTGAACAAGAAATGTTACAGTGTCTACACTCCTGTGGTGGACATGGCATGTTTTCAAATTCATCATCAATTCCTTTAAGAAACTGAACAGATTTTACTACAATGGTGTATTAGAGGCCACTCAGGAGGAAAAATAAATAAATTAAGAAGTAAATTATTTTGTTTTAGAGATTAAAGAATAAAGTTTAAAGGTTGGGAAAATAGTTGAAACAGTATTTGTTTTTTTTATTTTATTTCTATTTTAGTCAAGGCTTACGGGTGCAACTTTACTGAGTAAACTGCAAAATAACAACACAAAACATTGTATTTAAACTAGACAAAAAGACTTCCCCAGAAAGAGTATCAAACTTGAAGTATCAATCTTAAAATAATTAATTAATAATTATTAATTAATTAAGTACGTAATTATTTTAAAATAACATTAAGTGTAGAACCACTACAATGAGTAACAGCTTCTACCATGAAGATGGGGGTGGGGGTATGGTAAATATTGATGGACTCTGAACTATTGTTGATGAATATATGTTTTTGTCGTTTATCTTTTTAAACATGCATACTTTAATTCTCGAATGACTATTTGAAAAAACTTAACTGTTTAATGTAAAGATTGGTTGACTGTATGAAACTCTTTTCACTATAACTATACTGTATGGCAGTACCAAACTGCAAAATCTTCAGTCTCTGTCTACTCCTTCCATGAGTCATAATCTGGTCTTCTGATAAGACTTGCCTACTGACCTTGTTGTAGGTTCTCAGTCATTTACATTGATCTATTAATAAATGCAGTGTACTGTTAAATATACATATACAGTATACTACATAACTACTTTATTTTTACCATCAACTAATTTTGAATTTTTTTTAACAATCCCACTTTTCTTTCAAAAGTTTGGAGTCCGAACCGGTGCTCTTCATTACCACATTTTTGTGTTTTAAGAGAAACAGCCACCAAATAAAGAAAACCATTAAAACTACTAACATGGTGAAGCTTTTGTAACTTGCATCTTGTACAAAGTAAGATAAGATAGAACTGTATTGATCCCGCAGAAAATTGTTGTGCCAGAGTTTTAATACAAAGGAATATTTGGAAGGGATCACAGAAGGTATGTAAACAATAACAGAGAATTTAAAACAATAACAGAGAATATAAAAATACCAACAAAGATATAAAACAGGTCAGATGAAGACATAAACAATGTGTTTTTGTAGTTCAGGATTAATTTTATTGTCCTATATGTAGAAAGGGGGAGGAGTTGAAAAGTTTTATAGCCACAGGGAGGAAGGAGGAAAGTGTTAAAATTAGGAATGGGGCCAATCCAATCCGGTATCTGTATTGGCCTCCGATACCAGCATAATTTACGTATCGGATTTTCCGATCTAACCTGCCAATATTTTCCGATCCATGATGCACGTTGGCTTCAAGCTATGGAATTGTGTGGAAGTATTTTACACTAAACACCGCAAGACAGCAACGTGCAATGTCTGCAGAGCCATAGCGCCACATTAAACTGCGGTCAAGTTAGTTTTACGTTGGACATTTGAGCTCGGGGCTTCAGCAGAACGCCACTCTTGCTGAACCGAAACACAGTCATCCCGACCCGGCCAGCCGCGTCCCCGTCTCGGTGGAGGGACAGGCTGAGAGCGGCTGGCCGAAATCAGAGTGCCCACCCCGGATTGAACAAGAAAAACACACCGCTGAAGCCATGGAGCTCAAACGTTTACCGAGAAGCTGCTTACCTTCATCGTAATTAATGACCAACCACTATCAATTGTAGAAAATGAAAGATTTCTTACGATTAAGTTTAGCAAGTTCTCTGTGATATGATATGGTTTACCAGTTACTGTCACAACAGCTGTTAATATATATTATTATATTATGATCAGGTGCTTCTGCGATGGCTAGATGAAAACTCACAAAATTTTAAAGATAAAATAAAAATTAAAAACAAGACAGGAATTATTGTTCATGATAGGGTATAAGAACATTTACCAGAGAACAACTTCAGAAGTCATCTTTGTAATCAAATTAAAGGTTTGAAAATACTCAGTTCAACCCTAATTATATACGGTAGTCACATACAGATACATATTTTGACAAAAAATATATAAATATTTTAATATAAAATAAATATATGAAGTACACATGAAAAAAAGTTTCAGGCTAACATTTGCTTAAGGCCAACTAAAAATAGCTGAAATAAATACAAGCTAGCTATAAGCTAAACGTGGCTAGACTAGCAAAATCCTAAAAATTGCATAGGAGGACAAAATGTTAGAAACTTTGCGGAAGTTTTAATTTTACATCTTAGTGTTTTTCTGTAAGTAATTTTATTTAGAATTAAAAAAAAAAAAAATAGAAATGCTTTTAAAAAATGAAACCCAAAAACTCGTAGTGCCCAATTCTTGAGTGAACTGAATGTTGTTGTTTTTTCTGTTTTTATTTTTATTTTCTATGATTAAGATATTGCAAAGGATGTGGAAGTAGGTCGGTTACAACAACAACAACAAGAAAATGTAAAGAAGAAACTTTTAACAGAAAAACAAGTGAGAATGCTGACTCAGCAATTAACAACACACCCTTGAAAAGCTGCTGGTTGCAGTACCAGGTCAAGTGTCCAGACACTAACCACAAACTGGTTCTGTTTTCTAGATGGTAAATGGTAATTGGATTGTACTTATATAGTGCCTTTCTAGCTTCAGCCACGTGACAACAATCTGGGTTACCTGGTAGCAGGGAGAGTGCTGACTCTGGTGAAAAACACTGAAGGCTCCACATCCACATGGACACCCAGGGACAGCTCTCTGTAGTAGCCCTCCACTTTGCCGGTTCCCCCAGAGTACTTGAAGTTCAGCACTGCCTCCAAAGTCTGCAGAAGAGCAAGAATTAGAAATTATGTGAAATCAGTTTGTTGTGATGGTGCGCAGTGAGCTCATCCAGTCACCCACATCCAGTTTTCCTGGATGGGGAGCAGACTGAGGTCAGAGGTCACAGGCTGCATGCTGTCAATCATAAAATCTGGTCTCTCACAACCAGAATAATAAATAAACTGCAAGACTGCTGTTGTGCTATTAATGAAATAGGAGTAATATTTTTGTTTTTTTAAAGTGTCATAATTCCCGTTGCATCCTAAAGTTTTGTAAGAACGGGGCAGTGGGGGTTGGGGGGAAGTGTCTGCTGGCTATGTTCCCCAGTAATGAGTGGAAAGTGGCCACACAGAATGACTTAAAGGTACTCTGAGTATCTGAGGGCTGAGGGATGCAGGTGGTAAGCAGACAAGTGAACGAAAAAGAATGGGGGGATGAAAAGTGCTACTCTATGGTGAGTAACACCAGCTGACTCAGGCAGGGGGTGGATGGGGGAGGAAAGGGGTGTTGAGGCTGGATAAAAAGATCATCAAGGGCTCAGCTTTTCTTCCTGAGCAGCATATCATCTCCTCACATCCTGCTGATGGAGGCACTGGTCATGACTCTGAAAAAATAACTTCACCCATTTCCTGTGATTATTTTTGGTCTTTCTCCTTTACTGTGGTAGATGGGGAGGTGGGTATTGGGGGTAAGCCAAGGTGAAACCACTCTGGACTGTTGGCTGGATGTAGGGTTTATCACAACAATGACAGGAGGAACACAGCAAACTTCCTCTTATCTTGAAGACTTGGTGTTATTTAAAAGCTTTAGATTTGCTATATATGTATTTTACAAGGATGCATATCCTTACACTATCACATGCATGTTTTATATGCATGTTCCACCAGAGGCAACATGAATTATTTAATGCATTTAAAAATATGTATCACCATATTTAAGAGTGGCCTAAAATCCAGTACAAACATTTATTTTACGTCCCTCACTACATACATTATAATCCTTTTAAAGATCGTCTACAGGCATGATGAAGTTGAAACACACCATCACCCATTCAAAGATGTCAAAATTGCAAGACATGTAAAACAAGTGGGACACCAATGTCCCTCATCGTTGAGGGATTTGAATAGTGAATGCATGTGGTTTTGAGTTGAGTGTTTTTTGTTTTTTTTGGGGGGGGGTGCTAGAATTTAATTGGAAATGCAAGTAAACTATCTTTTTTTTTTGGTGCAAGATATTCAAGTGGGTAGTAGCTACGCTGTGGAGAAGAACAAAGGCAGGTTTTTGTTTGCTTGTCTGAGGCAGCGCAGAGTGATGCATCCTTGTGAGTGGAGGGAGCTACTTTACTCACCACCAGGCAGCCAGGGGGAGGCCAATCAATTATTCATTGATTCCATTAGTCATTTGAAGAAACTATGATTTAAACCAATATAAAAACTATAAAGCACCTACTGTAGGTGCTTTTTGTTTGTTTGTTTGTTTGTTTTCGGCTGCTCCCTTCGTCAGGGGTCACCACAGCGAACTGTCGCAAGAAGACTTGCCAATTATTTTTTACACCAGATGTCCTTCCTGACACAACCACAGACCACCGAGCCACCACAGCCCTCTGTGTGGAGAAGAGAGCTTCTATCTAGTGTGCCCGGGAGGGCAGATGGTGGGGTTAAGGGTCTTGCTCAAGGACCCGGAGTGGGGAAATCAGAGTCAGAGTCAGAGAGAATTTATTGTCATTTGCACCGCATGTAGTACATGTGTTGAAAACGAGATTATGTACACAGGGTCCCAGTTACATCCAACAACAAATGCAAGAGAAAAACAATAATAACATCTAGGATTAACTAAGAGAGACATCAGCTAGTAATACACTAAGCCCTAATGTAGTAGAAAAACATCATTATAAACAGCAGCACGAACATGAGCAGATGGTCATCATTAACAGCAGCACGAACATGAGCAGATGGTCACAGATGAACGCAGCAACAAGAAACAGATCAGCATCAGCATGATGTGACATTTTGCAGTGTTTATTCTTATTATTTATTTATTCATGAGTCTGACAGCCTCAGGGTAGAAGCTGTTCCTCAGTCTAGTGGTTCTACATTTGATGCTCCTCAACCTCCGTCCCGAGGGGAGTGGTGCAAAGAGTGAGTGTGCTGGGTGAGTGAGGTCTTTCATGATGCAGGTGGCTCTTTTCCTGCATCTGGAGGTGTAAATGTCTGTGATGGTGGGGAGACTGACTCCCACAGACTTCTGTGCAGCCTTCACCACTCTGTAGAGCTTTCCTCTCTGCAACTGTGCAGCCTCCATGCCACACGTTGATGCTGGAGCACAGGACGCTCTCCACTGCACACCTGTAGAACGAGGTGAGGACTGAGCTTCTCAGACCGGCTCGTCTCAGCCGTCTGAGGAAGTAGAGTCTCTGATGACCTTTCTTGATCAGGCTGGTGGTGTTATTGCTCCAGCTGAGGTTATCATTCATGTGTACACCCAGGTATTTGTAGCTGGAGACCACCTCCACCGCAGATCCACCTATATACAGTGGGGTGTGGGTGTGTTTGTTCCTTCTGAAGTCCACAATCATCTCCTTCGTCTTCTTCACATTCATGTGAAGGTTATTCTCTTTGCACCAACTCTCCAGATGTTCCACCTCCTGTCTGTAGCTGGATTCATCATTATCTGTGATGCATCCCACCACAGCTGTATCATCTGCAAACTTAACAATATGACAGCCTGGATGTGTGGCTGTACAATCATATGTGAGCAGAGTAAACAGAAGAGGGCTCAGCACACATCCCTGAGGAGAGCCAGTGCTGAGGGTGATGGTGGAGGAGGAGAAGTTGTGGATCTTCACGGACTGTGGTCTGTTTGTTAAGAAGTCTAAGACCCAGTTACAAATAGAGGGGCTTAGTCCAAGTGTGGATAGTTTGTCTATCAGAGTTTGGGGGATCATGGTGTTGAAGGCAGATGTGAAGTCCACAAAGAGCAGACGCACGTATGAGTCCTTCTGATCCAGGTGGGTGAGAGCAGTGTGGACCACGGAGGAGATGGCGTCCTCTGTTGATCGGTTCTCACGGTATGCATATTGATGAGGGTCCTCGTTGATGTTGACGGCTGTCTTGATGTGGGACNATACACACACAAAGAACCCTCGAGTTATGACACCCCCGTGCTACGGCAACTCAGATTTACGATTTGCCTCTGAAAGAATGCCGTCGACATACGGAAAAAAAAAACGGATTTACGATTGAGGTACATTAGAAGTATGTAATCGAGCCATGGCAAAAAAAAGTGCATCATTACGGCAAGCGGCAAGGTGGGGGAGGGGTACAGTACCTTGGTTGTTCGCGCATGACAGTGCGCATGACCATGGAGTAGGGGTGGGGCGACACTGCCGTACTATTTAAAGGGGCGCGCCATCTTGACCACATTGTTGAGTTTCGACGAGAGAGAGAACAGCAAATGTACGTATTATTATCATTATCATTTAGCATAGCATTCATTCAGTTAGCATTAGCGACAGTTAGCATTAGGTTTAGTGGAGGTATTTTATTAGCGACAGTTAGCATGGGTTTAGCGAGAGGTATTTTATTAGCCACAGTTAGTATAGGTTTAGCGAGAGGTATTTTATTAGCCACTGTTAGCATAGGTTTAGCGAGAGCTATTTTATTAGCCACAGTTAGCATAGGTTTAGCGAGAGGTATTTTATTAGCCACAGTTAGGATTAGGTTTAGCTAGAGTGTTTTTGTAGCGACAGTTAGCATAAGTTTAGAGAGTTTTTTTTATTAGCAACATTTTTTTGTGAGAGTTAAAATGGGACCCAAGAGACTTGGCGACAGAGCGATTCAGGTGAAGGCACGTCCCAACAGAGCGACTCAGGCAAAGGCACCTCCCAACAGAGCGATTCTGGAGAAGGGACGTCAAGCAGCACGTCAACGAGGGGTGATGGGAGAGATAGGGACACTGGACCTGAAGAATTCACTGCTTCCAAAGGTTGGTTTAGCCATTTTAAGTATAGAGCGAATCCAACCTAACCCAACCTCAAAATACAGGGTGAGCATTTAAATTCTCTTTTTTTTTGTTACAGGTAGTCCATGACTTCCGATATTTTTTTCAAAATTCCTTTTATTACAGTGTTACAACAGCTTAACCGTGCCATGTTTGTGTACATTTAAACAGGTGAGACCGGAAGTGCTGACCACGCAGCAGCTGAGGCCTTCCCTGACACACTGGCTGAGATCATCAGGGACGGCGGGTACATTGCCCAGCAAGTGTTTAATGTCGATGAGACAGGCCTGTTCTGGAAGCGTTTGCCCAACAGGACCTACATTAGCAAAGACGAGCAAACAACACCAGGTCACAAAGTTGGCAAGGAGCGCCTGACGTTGCTGTTGGGGGGAATGCTTCTGGGGACTGCAAACTCAAGCCCTTGTTGATTTATCAATTTGAAAACCCCAAAGCCTTCAAACATATTGATAGAAGAAAGCTTCCAGTCTATTGGACATCAAATAGGAAGGCCTGGGTAACGTTGGAAGTGTTTTCAAATTGGTTTAAACAACATTTTGTGCCAGATGTCCTGCGTTTTTGCCCTTCCAAAAAGATTCCCTTTAAAGTCCTGCTGGTGTTGGACAATGCTCCAAGACACCCTCCTGATCTCACCGACATTAACCCATATGTGAAGGTGGTGTACCTGCCTCCAAACACGACCTCGCTGATCCAGTCGATGGACCAGGGGGTGATCAGTATGTTTAAGGCATATTACCTCCAGAGGGTCATCCGTGATGCTTTGGAGGCTACCGGAATAACTCCAGCTGTCAGCCTGAAATACTTCTGGAGAACTTACAACATCCACGATGCTGTGGTGAACATTGATAACTCCTGGAATCGTGTGACTCAGAACAACATGAGCAGGAGGTACATGATTCCAGGGAAGTTGACAATGTCATTGAGGACGTTGTGAGGATGGGTAGGTCACAACATGAGCAGGAGGTACATGATTCCAGGGAAGTTGACAATGTCATTGAGGACGTTGTGAGGATGGGCAGGTCACTGGAGGTACAGATGGACGTGGATGATGTCCAAGAGCTTCTGGGTTCAGCAGGACCGGAGCTGTCAGTGGACGACCTCATTCTCCTCGACAGGCACGTCCCGGCTGAGGAAGAGGAGCAGGCCAACCCTAACCCACCCAAGACCTTCAGCCGGCAGGAGTTGGCATTGGCATTCAAAGAGTTCCAAAGCGGCTTGGCCCGGTTAGAGGCGCAGGATGAAGATGGGGAGAGGTTTGAGAGGGCTCGAAGAGTCATCTTGGGTGGGCTTGCGTGTTACCAGCAGATCCTGGACGACAAGAAACAAGAGGCTGTGCAGAGCAGCATGTTAAGGTTCGTCACCAAGGTCTCTGCAGCTCCTCCAGGATCTGCTGGTGTACCAGAAGAACCAACTCCAGCCAGTCCTCCTGCAGCAAGCCAGGAGGAGTCCATGGACAGCTCACCCTCTCCCCAGTAAAAGACGCCTCCCCCCTCCCCGCTCCCTCCCTCCAGGTACAGTAATGAAATGTTATTTTTATTTTTCTGAGTTGTGTCATGTTACACACAGTAACTTCATCTGTTAATCAATTTGTATCTGCTTATGTTCACAGCCTGCTCCTCCTCCTCCACCTCCTCTCCACCAGCTCCACCATCCCATCACTGACCTGCCCACCTTCACATACCACCACAGCATCGTCGGAAAGGTACAGCAAAGACATGTCAATGTTTTTTCCTTTATTTTTTGTTTTATGCTACATCTACTGTAATCATCACCTCTCTCTCGACAGCCTCCAAAGCGTCACGCCCCCCTGGTCCATCCACACATGTGCACCACACAGGTAAGGAGAAGTTGTTGTTGTCTGTGTTTTCATTTCTGCCGATGTTCACGTCTGTGTGTGGGTTTCAACAGAACCAACCTGCTGCTCTCTCCTCATGGTCCAGTCTCTCCTCCATCTCCACAACTCTTCACCATACCACGCAGGTAAGGAGACGTTGTTCTTGGCTGTGTTTTCATTTCTGCAGATGTTGACGTCTGTGTGTGGGTTTCAACAGAACCACCTATTGTTCTTGCCTCATAGACAAGGCTATGGTACTTTACCTCCACCTGCTGCTCTTGCCTCATGGACCAGGCTACGGTACTTTACCTCCACCTGCTGCTCTTGCCTCATGGACTAGGCTACGGTACCTCCACCTGTTGCTCTTGCCTCATGGACGGACGGACGGACGGACGGACGGACGTGTGTTGTCTTCTCTGTCCTGCCTACCTGCCTCCCTCCCTCTAGCACCTCTCCATCTACACATTGCACCACACCAATCAGGTAAGGACAAGATGTTTGTCATTTTCATGTTTTATTTGCAGGTAGGTCATAGTCCAGCTGTAAGTGCACATGTTCATTTTTGTGTTGCTGTAATTTCTTCATAGCTCACATCATGGAATTTCCTCATGGATGGACAAGTGTACACTCTGTCCTGCCTACCTGCCTCCCTCCCTCTAGCACCTCTCCATCTACACATTGCACCACACCAATCAGGTAAGGACAAGATGTTTGTCATTTTCATGTTTTATTTGCAGGCAGGTCATAGTCCAACTGTAAGTGCACATGTTCATTTTTGTGTTGCTGTAATTTCTTCACAGCTCACATCGTGGACTTTCCTCATGAATGGACAAGTGTCCACTCTGTCCTACCTCTGTCATCCTGCCTGCTGTCTAGCTTCGTTGCTGTCCCATCAGCTTGTCACCATCAACAGTCAGTAGAAGTTGTTCTCTGTCTGTTTTTCATGTTGTCTTTGCAGGTGGATGGACATCTGTCCTGCCTGCCTCTGTCATCCTGGACATCAGTCCTGCCTGTCTCTGGTCTCCTTCCATCTACCTCCATCCATCACCTGTGTGTCAACACCTTCTGCATCTATGACTGCTGAGAAAACCCACACATGCACAGAGAGAACATGCAAACTCCACCCAGAAAGGCCCCTGGACCAGGATTTGAACCAGGGACCTGCTCGCTGAGAGGCAGCAGCTCTAACAGTTGCGCCACCGTGCTGCCCCCAAGCAAATCCCTTTGAGATCAAATATTTGCTTTTAAGGAGGCCTGAATCTGTTTTGGGACTGTGAGAGTAAACTCACACAAACATGAAGAGAACATGCAAACTGCTCACAGAAACACCCAGGTCCCACGTGAAGATCTAACACTTGACTTTCTTGTTGCGAGGCAGCAGTGTTAACCACTAATACAGTACACCCACCATGCCCAACTTGAACCTATTTATAGAAACTATTAAACCAGTAATGTATTTTTAATATACAAACTAAGCCAGTGTTAAATATGTTTAAATCAAGGGCACTTGTTAAAAATATGTTTTCATTTCTGAGTAAGTCACTTATAAAAAGCATGTACTCAGTTTCACCAGATTGTTGTTGATTTAACGTTTCAGGTTTTACAGAGCAGTAGAAACCAAAAGTTCAAGGAGTTTTCTCTGTTTCTCCAGATGCTGGAGGAAGGAAAGATATGGGCGAAACAAGAAGCAACATTGATAACTCTAAAGTTTATTCATGTCTGATAAAGTAAAATGTTTGGGGTTTTTGGCTGTGACTAAAAGTTAAATGAAAAACGTGTACCGTATTTTCTGGTGTATAGGTCGCACCTGTGTATAGGTCGCAGTGCCCAATATTTATCAATAAACTGGAAAAATCCATAAATAGGTTGCACCGGTGTATAGGTCGCACCTAGGTCGCACCTACGGTACATTTGTTAGCTGCCATTTTTGTAAGACTGTGTCTCACTTTAATTTTTGTCAATAAATTATTACAAATCAGCTTATTTCAAAATGTAAATACCACCAACATCATTAAAATTACCGGTAAACTACCGGTACAGACTCCTAAATAAATGTTTGTTGGCTGCCTTTTTTGTAAAACTGTGTCTCACTTTGATATTTGTTAATAAATTATTACAAATCAGCTTATTTCAAAATGTAAATACCACCAACATCATTAAAATTAAACTACAGACTCCTAAAAAAATGTTTGTTGGCTGCCTTTTTTGTAAGACTGTGTCTCACTTTAATTTTTGTTAATAAATGACAAATCAGTTGCAGCTGAAGGTGATCTGCTCAGAGTTGCAGTTGCTGTGGAAACCAGGATAGCTGCAGCATCTGGAGCATCTGGAGGTGGAGCTGACTGTGAGCTGAAATATGCAACATCTGGAGGTGCAGCTGACTGTGAGCTGAAATATGCAACATCTGGAGGTGCAGCTGACTGTGAGCTGAAATATGCAACATCTGGAGGTGCAGCTGACTGTGAGCTGAAAGATGCAGCATCTGGAGGTGCAGCTGACTGTGAGCTGAAAGATGCAGCATCTGGAGGTGCAGCTGACTGTGAGCTGAAATATGCAACATCTGGAGGTGCAGCTGACTGTGAGCTGAAAGATGCAGCATCTGGAGGTGCAGCTGACTGTGAGCTGAAAGATGCAGCATCTGGAGGTGCAGCTGACTGTGAGCTGAAATATGCAGCATCTGGAGGTGCAGCTGACTGTGAGCTGAAAGATGCAGCATCTGGAGGTGCAGCTGATTGGAATGCACTTTGACAGTTACCGCTACACCCAAATAAATCTGTAAATAAAGCAGAATACCGGTACAGGCCTCTTTAGCGATCATAGCGGCCGAAACTGGTACTGCACTTGCACTGCCCCCTGGTGGCCGAAACTGGTACTGCACCATTTTATGCAACAGGGAAAAAGGGCCATAACTCAGCCAAAAATTGGTCTAAAAATATGAAAAAAAAATCCATAAATAGGTTGCACCGGTGTATAGGTCGCAGGCCTTGAAAAACCATAAAAAGGTGCGACCTATACACCGAAAAATATGGTATTTATTTTTTTACTCCACAATACTGTAAAATACATTGCCAGTACAATCCCCATCGCCCCAAACAAATAAAGTTCAAGCATAAGATTAAAACGATAATGATAATGTAGAATCGATTGGAGTCTTATCCTGGCTGTTTTTGGCAGATAATTTGTTGTTTCCAGCTGTGCACATCAGGGGGCACTGTCAGCAAAATGACAGTCTTTCATCAGATCTTAGCTTGAGGCTGTTTTGTTTTTTTTCCACTTTGCCATAAACTGTTCCAGCAATAACCGCTCAAACATTCCTAACTTGGGTTTCCAACTCTGACTCTAAAGAAAACGGGTGTATTTACAACAGGGAAGCTGTGTCAACATGTATGGTAAAAAAAATAATAATACTTCATATTTGTCAAAAAAAAAAAAAGGATAAAAAAAAAGGTTTTATGTTCCCTTTGGCACATTTCAATCCCTATCAGAGTTTTTAATAGAACCCAATAATGAGAACACATAGAAAAAACAAACAAACAAAAAACAACATTCAGTATAAACAATCCACACATATTTCACCACCAAATGTTTAAAAAGTCAAAGTTCGTGTCACATTCCTGTTGGAAAGGTGTTACCTTGTTGTGAAAACTTCCAGCTGACAGACAACTCATCCAGTCAACGCTTCCATGTATTTACATACGATTAGTCAATTTCCTTTCAGTGAGTTTTCTGTTTAGAGCTCCTCAGAATACGTGTATCATTAAGTATTCAGTGTACACAATTCACAAATAAAATGTCAACTTTTATAGTAAATGTGTAAACGTGTGGCAGAGGTCTTCAACCTCTCCTGTCTAAACAGCCATTTCTGCCACGTTGCTCACAAAGAAAGTGTGTCCAGAGTAAAAATACTTTAAAAACACACCAGAACTATGAACCCATGGGCCACTTCCAGGTTTTTTTTGTGGGGTCAGTGGGGTTGGGGTAAACCGACTTAAAGTAGAACTAGCCGACCTCAATAAGTATTGTATAAATCCTCTACATGTTGTTTAGTGTAGTTAAAACTCAAAACGTAAAACAATTTGTGGCATTTATTGGTATTTTTTTTAGTATATCACTAAAAACACTGAACTTTGAAAACATGTGTGAGTCCCTGATTTGTGGGAAATCAATAATATATTTATCCTACTTTGGAAAAAAAAAGTGTGCAGTTAAATTTAATACAGTATAAACGTTAGGCTAGCTTCTTTGAAAGTGAAATAAAAGATCAAGGACTTGGTTTACTTCAACTTTATGTTTATATCAAAAGCAAGCTTTTCCTTTGGATTCATATTATTATTAAATTGACTTGCCATATTGTTTTGCAAAACCAGATAGGTTCCTATATCACTGTATAATGTAGCTATTTTTTGTTTCATTTTTTAAATATAATTTTCCTCAATTTTTTTTCAATTGATATGCTTTATTTTATGATTGTCCACTGTTGTCATCATTCTTTATTAAATCAGGTCTCTCTTGTAAATGAGTCCTCAAGGCTCAATTAGACTAACACGTATAAATAAAGTTTGAATGAATGAATGTGGTATATTTGACCAATTGTCCTTTCTAGGAAACTTGATTTTCAAAAACTAACCAGGTGGATTTGAGGTAAAAATCCAACTTGGCAGAAAGTTGGATTTTTGTCATGGCACTATAGGCTGACAACATATTATCATTCACAGGTTTTCAAAAAAAAAAAAAAAAACTTCTAAAACTAGTCTTTTCTGTTGTGGGTATAAACATCAATCATATTCATTATCTTTTCTTTTCTTATTGTTCCATATTTTCAGAGCACTTCACTCTCAGACTGCAGGTTTACTTGTGGTTCCTAGAGTTTACAAAAACAGAATGGGATGAAGATCTTTCAGTTATCAGGCTCCTCTCTTGTGGAACCAACTTCCAGTTTCTGTCCATGAGGCTGACACATTGTCTAGTTTTAAGACTTTCCTTTTTGATAAATCCTATAGTTAGGGTTGGCTTGGGTTTCCTGAGCTGTCCCTTAGTTATGCTGCTATAGGCTTAGACTGCTGGAGGACAAAATGAGCACATTTCTTCACACTGCTGCTGTCGTTACTTGTTCTACTCTACCTGTTTGTGTTTGTAATTATTTCTATGCTTTGCATGTGTTTTTTGTCTTTCCTCCTATAGAAAGTACAGAAAGTACACCTGCATCTACACCTGGACCTGCCATTCTGTGTTTGTCTGTTCCTCCTTCCTGTCCTCTCAAACCCAGCTGGTCGAAGCAGATGGCCACTCATCCTGAGCCTGGTTCTGCTGGAGGGTTCTTCCTGTTAAAACGGAGTTTTTCCTTTCCACTGTTTCCATTGTGCTTGCTCAGGATGGGAGACTGTGACGAAGTGAAGATTCATCACAATTTGCTGGCTTCTTTAGACAGAGAACTTTTACTAATGGACTTTTTATGTATATGAATGTTTCTGTTCAGTGTACTGAGGCTACTTCTGTTGTGACATGGCCATACTGTATATAAATAAACTGAATTTAATCTTATGGGTAATCTTTGGGTACAAAGAGCTACTGCAGAGGGATGAAAGGGCCACATGTGGCCCTAGAGCCCCAGGTTGAAGACCTCGGACTAATGGAGCAGTGTGAAATCATTTAGGAGCTGTTTGACATTACAGAGAATGTAATCTGGATTATATTACAAAACCGGCTGAAGAACTATGGTTTAACTGAATCTGAACACTTCTGAACAATTGAACAGATTTACAGAGAAGTACACGGGGGCAGGTTAGAGATCTGAGTCAGTCTCAGTGCTTGATGTGAAGACACAGGTAAAGTACTGCAGGTATGCAGCAGGTTTCAGGCGTGGCCTCCGACGCACATGTCAGAGTTCTGGATCGAAGCCCGAACAGTTGTGTTGGAAGGAAAACCGGCACAGTTGCACCACCTGAGCAACATGCCCCTGCTGTGGAGGTGTCGCAATCTACTTCTTTGATTTACATACTTTCCCACGTCTTTCCTTTTTTTTTAACTCCACCTGCAATTTCCGGATTCTCCAACGGTGTGTGTTCCTGAGAGCTTTGAGGTCCGTGCTGCTGATGAAGCGAATGTTTGCTTTGGAAAAGCCTGGTGCTTTAACACTGCGATAGCTGCACAGGGTGGGAACTCTCACAGTATTGCCATGGTCTGAACCTGTAATGGGTCATGTGCAGAACCTGGGATCTGTTGACAACTCCTTTGCACACAGTTTCCACAGCAGGGAGAAAATAAATGACGCAGCATTGAAGACAGTGTGCAGGTTTGTCCCCAAGGACCACAGAATGTTTCTGGGAGTCCATTTCTGCACCTTTACAAGTTGTGGTCCTGCCACAGCTTAAACAATGTGGGCTTTGTGGATCAGACCCTTATGGGGATTGATGATCAGTGGGCTCTTCCTGAGTTTGGATATGTCAGACAAGCTGGAGTGCTCACTGTCCTGGTCATCAGGATGCTCTTGACTGGCCGGGCCGCCCAGCCCTTCGTCCACTTCATCCTCATCGTCTGTAACCGGTGGGTAGGTGCAGCTCATAGGAGGGGCCTGGTAGCTCTTGGTGACGCTTCCTGGGCGTGAGCCCCCATCTGCTGGCATTATGGCATTGCCATTCATGTGCCTCAAGGCTTGAGTCTGGTGTACGGCAGGAAATGTGGATGGCGTGAGAGGAGGGTGGTAACGGCTCTCCTGTGACAAAGACACGGAGCAGACGCATTAACTCGTCACGGTATCACCAGGTGAACATGCACACTGAGTAATCTCGGTGAGAGGCATTCCAGAATTTGGTAAAAACACGTTCGAACAAGCCTGAACTCTTCATGTGCAATTGCCTTACCAAAGACATGTTGCTGTTTTTCACATACGTCTCCACTCGGAGCCGGTTCTCCTCGTCTCGATCCAGAATCCTGCCCCTCCGGTTGGTGCTGCTCAGGGCTGGTCTGCCCAGGGAGTCGTATGTCCCCCTTTCCCGACCACATGAGATGGTAGATCTGCTGTCACGGCAGTGAGCCATCTCCTGCGAGAAAAATGACATTGTAAAGATGTGCACTGATCTGGTTGTAATGATTCATACATTTATTAAAAGTGAGTTTATTCATAAAGCCTACAGGGGTTAAATCAGTTAGAAGTTGTTTATTTATTCAGAGATTCAGAGAGATTTAGTTGTCATACACACCACACGTGATACATGAGGTGAAACTAAACTAGGATCCCAGTTACATCCAACAAAAACACAAATTGTAAAGAAAAACATTACCGTAGTAAGATCCGAGTCATGAACTAAGAATATATTACATTCACTTTTCATTCAACCTTTATTTAGTTAGGTAAATCTCATTGAGCCTCATGGACTCATTTACAAATAAGCGACCTGCTACAAACTAAAGAATGATGAACAGCAATGATACAATAAACGATAGAAAAACTAGCAAAACATTATAAGATAGATGTATAAAATCAAGAACAAGAACATATCTGCAAGAACATATCTAAGCACTAATGATTCTAAAACAATGTGCCGAAACAACAGCAGCCTGAACACATGAGTCCGTGTGAGCAGATGATGACTAATGAACATAGCAACATAAAATAATCAGCAGCATGAGATCAGCATCATGGACAGTCAGCAGCACATATCAACAACCAAGTGGCATTACAGTGATTATTCTGGTTAGATATTCATCAGTCTAACAGCCTCAGGGTAGAAGCTGTTCCTCAGTCTAGTGGTTCTACACTTAATGCTCCTCAACCTCCTTCCTGAGGGGAGCGGGGCAAAAAGTGTGTGTGCTGGGTGAGTGGGGTCCTTCATGATGCAGGTGGCTCTCTTCCTGCATCTGGAGGTGTAGATGTCTGTGATGTGTGATGTCTTATAACTGAGGTCAGAGGAGTCATGTGTCAGAG
>JBBPBX010004627.1:21142-75784 GCA_038048925.1 Garcialebias charrua
ATTTATATATATATATACAGTATTCATTTACCTTATATATACCGGTACATTCATTTATAAACTTCATCAACTCGTTTAAAAGTTATTTTCTTTTAATTGAGGATTTTTGGGATTGAAACTGCCCCAAGGCCACACCCTGCCACAGATCTTTGGAGGACACCCCGCTTGGAGATGGTCTTCATCTGGTCTCCATGGGTCAGTCCTCAGTGCTGGTTGATCACCTTCGGTCTCACGCAGGTGGAACCCACTGAGATGAGTTTGTACTCAGTGGTAGCTGTGCCTGGCCCCAGATGCGGCTGTTGGTTGCAGCACTTCCTCTCTACCACGGTCGGCATTTCTCTGCATCTACGGCAGATGCACCATGAAGGTTGTCCAGGTAAAGGAGGGATGGTTGTCCAGGTAAAAGAGGGATGGTTGCTGGTGAAGCAGGTCTGAAATGGCTGAGGACATCAAAAAAATATAAACGTAAAAAACAAACTAACATTGTTACTGAGGCAACACATTACATTATTTTATTAAAAAACAATATTCAATTTTGATCAGGACAGAAAACAACATGTACTTGGATACCAGTTCAATAAATTCTCCCAATAAAAGTTAATGAGACTAACTCGAAAATATAGACAAAATCATATTTTTAACACGCACTAAAATACGTACGTTCAGTGCAAATGTATGTTATACACGAACACAGAATTTTAATTAAGTCATCTTTTTAAAAATTCTTAAATTTATAAAGTTGTACTTTTTCTGTGACGCGGTTAGAAAAATAAAATAATATAAAAATAAGCTTCAAAGTTATTTATTGTCAATATTGTGCGTCTGTATTATTCTAATTTTATGACCACTAAAATTGCAGCACAGAAAAGCCATAACAATGAACAAATACATTATATAAAAACTGGAGCGTGAGATCGATAGGCGAATAGGTGCAGCACCCGCAGTGAAGCGGGCGCTGTACCGGTCTGTCGTGGTGAAGAGAGAGCTGAGTCAAAAGGCAAAGCTCTCAATTTACCGATCGATCTACGTTCCCACCCTCATCTATGGTCATGAGCTTTGGGTTGTGACTCAGAGTAGAGCCGCTGCTTCTCCACATCGAGAGGAGCCAGTTGAGGTGGCTCGGGCATCTGGTTAGGATGCCTCCTGGACGCCTCCCTGGTGAGGTGTTCCGGGCATGTCCCACCGGGAGGAGACCCAGAGGAAGACCCAGGACACGCTGGAGGGACTATGTTTCTCGGCTGGCCTGGGAACGCCTTGGGATTCCCCCAGAGGAGCTGCTCCAAGTGGCTGGGGAGAGGGAAGTCTGGGCCTCCCTACTTAGGCTGCTACCCCCGCGACCCGACCCCGGATAAGAGGAAGAAAATGGATGGATGGATGGATTATATAAAAACAACTATTAAACTTTGGTTTTTGTTTCTGCCTACCGTAATATCTGGTGGAAATAAATTTCATAAACAATATTAGACATACAACCTTACCATCTACATTTTAAAATTGTGTAATAATATTATGATCACAGTTATATTAGTTGCAGTGCAAACCATAAAATAATCTTGACATAAATACAGTTTCCCCTTACTTACCTTGTTTCCAAAACCTGAATGGGAGTCTCCCCAAATTCACTTCTGAGACCTTCCCCAAAGTCATCATCTCTGCATAAAAACATATAATGTAGTTCAAACAATAATCAGATATTCTTTTCAACACATTTATCACACAATGACAAATTTATCTAACATATCAAAGCATTTAGGATGATTTAAAAAATAGCATCAAACAGCCATCTTCCATCCTGTTCTGCTGCTAGAAGTAAAATTTGAACTTTTTATGCTCTCCTTTCATCCTGCTTCACTGCATGCTCATGTCCGCAGCAGACAAACTCGTCCACCCCACCGCAAGTTTTACAGATTTTATTCCAAAAATTAATGATTTTTGAGGCCCTTTATACAGGTAAACGTCCAAAGAGGTTGAGATGTATGCATCAACAACATATATTGTGTAGTACAACTAACAGACTTTTAGATTATGAACACCAAATGATCTGCAGACAATATGCTAATTGCTAGTTGTTGTGATCATGCATCTCTTACACAGACAGCACAGTTACAGTACTTTCATCATATCTGCTTGCTGATCCACAATACAATAAGTTAGGATAACTAAATGTACGTATCAAAACAATACTGAGGTTGAATGAGTTAGCTGCTGCCATTAGCATCACGTCAGCTGTAGGCCGGAAAACGGTTTTAGCCTGTTGTAGATAATTTCATGGCATTTGCGCTATCACATGATTCAAGCAAAGACACTTACTTTTCAAGCAGGAAAGTTGCTAACTCTGCATCGCTTGGCAATCCTTTGAGCACTCGAAGCTCTCGCCACCTCCGCCATCTTGAAACAGCTACTGTTTGAGACGGGAGCGTGCCCGGCTGCTGCGCGCTGCCGCTGGGAGAGGCGGGGGGAGGGCGGGGGAAGCTCGTTCATGAAAATAACTCTGTTTTTATTGGCTGGTCAAACACGGCCCGCTCTGGTTTTTATAAATGCTATTTTAACCACCGGGAGACGCCAGAGGAATATAGTATTTCTCAAAGATTACCTGTCAAATGTAGAACCACTAGACTGAGGAACAGCTTCTACCCTGAGGCTGTCAGACTCATGAATAAATAAATAATAAGAATAAACACTGCAAAATGTCACATCATGCTGATACTGATCTGTTTCTTGTTGCTGCGTTCATCTGTGACCATCTGCTCATGTTCGTGCTGCTGTTTATAATGATGTTTTTCTACTACATTAGGGCTTAGTGTATTACTAGCTGATGTCTCTCTTAGTTAATCCTAGATGTTATTATTGTTTTTCTCTTGCATTTGTTGTTGGATGTAACTGGGACCCTGTGTACATAATCTCGTTTTCAACACATGTACTACATGCGGTGCAAATGACAATAAATTCTCTCTGACTCTGACTCTGTTTAACATCACTCTGACAAAAAATAGTGACAGAGAGAAGAAATATGTTTATAAAAAAAGCTACATACTGCAACTTTAACATGTCTTCAAAAATACACCCGAACAGTACCACAACAATGTGGTCTTAAATTTAAAGAGGTTGTAGAAGGGGGGGGGTTGATAATTTCCAAGGCACACCTGACGATCACTAGCGCTAGGCACAGTGGTTGAAAAACACTGGTAGAGATGTGTTTTCAGGGCTGTCTTGAACAGAGAAAGGGAGGTGGTGTTTCGAATGTCTAGCAGTAGAGCGTTCCAGAGGTGAGGGGCAGAGCAGGTGAAGGCCCTGCTCCCCATGGTGGAGAGGCGAGCAGAGGGTACATGGAGATGTAGTGAAGAGGAGGATCTGAGAGAGCGTGATGGGATGGAGATTTGTAGGAGGTCAGATAGATAAGGAGGGGCAAGGTTGTGGATAGATTTGAACGTGAGGAGTTCTGATGATAACTCAAACATTAGTCTGGTCTCAAATCCTAACTTCCTGTTTGACTCTGTTGTGACGTCTGGGACGAGAAGTTGGTCTAAGATTCCCCACGATGTGTCGGGGTGGGGCGATCGCTGCTCCCTGAAAGCAAACTCTCGTTTCTCTTCATGATCCGGAGCTGCTTTTGTTGTTTCAACACGCTCGTCCCTTGGATTAGCTTCTGATGTTTGTCGTCTTCCCCCCCCAGGCTCTACGGCTTCAAGATCCACCCCATGGCTTACCAGCTGCAGCTGCAGGCCGCCTCCAGCTTCAAGAGCCCCGTCAAGGCCATCCGCTAGACCACCGGGCCGCGAGGAGGAAGATCCTGAGAGGGGTGGGGGCCACCTGGATTTCACAGAGCTCTTCAGATGCCCCCTCCCCTCCATGAAGACTATTATTTTGATTTAGATTAGCGCCTCTGGATAGAAGTGTAAAGATAAAGTGTGAGCGAGACGTGAAAACACACACACACACACACTCGGTTTACGGTACCAACCTCATCCGTGCCAAAAACAGGCTCTCAACACGAGCGCGCTTCAGGCGCCGCGGCAGATTTTTATATTCAGCTTCGATGGACAGAAAGCTAAAAGTGCGACGTCCGGGTCACGTTTCACCCCCGGCCCTGTGGCCGTTCTGTATTTGTCATCATGTGGTGAAAGGTGGTGGTAAACACTCCGTCTTTAGACGCTTCCTCTTCCCCCCCACCCCGGTTAGCGCCCAGTGCATGAACGCTTTAGAGCAGCGCTCGCAGAGACCGCATGCAGCTGGCAGGTATTTACTTTATCGCTCTTCAGAAAGAAAGAATAAAAAAAACTTATTTTTGAGCCGTTGCACAGAGAAGTTTGTCAAATTTGCCTTAAAGTACTCATTTTGTTTAGAGGAGTAGAAACCAATAAAATTTGCTAAATTGTCAAATAATTGTAATAACTGAACATGTGTCTGTGCTGAAATAATAATCTGAGTCGTTGCTGATTAACGTCTTGTGATTTTCTCAACCAGCTCAGAAAAGACTAGAAAAATCACCACATGGTGTTTGTTAGTTTGCAGGTAAGATAAACATAAGACCAGCTGATAAAACTTGTGTGTTTTTGTTTAGTGCAGGTACAGCAGCTGTTTTTATTCCTGCACATGCTCAGCGTCTCGTTTCCTACTTTTTTTTTTTTTTACCATCTAGTCAAACGAGCGTCCTGTTTTGCTTCCACCCTAAACCTTGATCGCAGATTGAAACGTTGACATTGTTCAAAGTTTTGAAAACCAAATGACGAATATCCTTTCAGTCCTGTTTTGAGGACAGTTTCAGCTGAACAGGCAACGCAGCTGCGTAACGAAACAAAAGTCCTACTTACTTTTTTAAAACCTAACATCTTACAAGTTCACCAATGGAGGAACATCGGTTTATATTTATACAAACATAAAGTTGTTGGTACACTAACACAATTAAAATCCGTCTGCCTAAACCGCCTGGGGTCGCATTTCTTTTTGCGTCCACATCCTAGGAGGTTGGCTACAGCCCCATGAACCTTGTGCTCTTTAATAATCTGGTCGGCTGCGGTCAGAAGACGGCGGGGGTGTTTTTGTAGTTTTAATCTCTACAATCGTCTTTCTGAACTCCCGGCGGCTCCGTTTTTTTTTGGTTTCTCTGCCTCGTGTTCAGCGCGTTGCAACCGGGGACATCAAGCTACCTTTAAGTAGGCTGACTGTCCGATGAAGAGCTCGAAGGTGACACTAATGCATCGTTAGAGATGGCGCGCAGCGATGCATCAGGCACTCGGGGTACCAACAAGTTTATCCTCGTCTGTGTTTATGCCCCGTTTTAAATTTTTGCTTGTTGTCAGATGACGTTTAATCCGGAGGTTGCTCCTGACCCCGCCCCCCGAACCTTAAGCTGTCAAAGTGTTCCCGTGGAGAAACAGACGGAGAAACATTCAGACAATCCGAACCCTTTGGCTCGCTCTGACTGCAGTTTGTCCCTCTGTCATTATTTATGTTCAGGCTTCAGAGACGGACCCCCCGCCCTCACCACCACTACCACCCTGCTTGGTTTGTTTTTGTGTCAGACTGCAACAGATTTAGCTTTTAGGTTTACCGGGATTCACAGGATTTTACGTCCGTGTGTTTGTGCGACTTCAGAAACGTGAGCAAGATTCAGAATCTCAATAAACTTCTATTTTTCTTTTCATGTTTCGTTTGCCTTTTTTCTGTGTTTAAAGCTTCCGAGACACAAAAGAATGTCAGTTTTCCTGAAACGGTCGGAGGAAGTATGTTTCCCGGAGGACGTGTCCCGGCGGGAGGCGGTGCCAGGCGTGGCTCCGGTGACTTCACATGACTCGAGAAGCAGCAGCAGTGGTTAAACGAAGCTGTTGTGACAGCAGTGACACACAATCACAAGACCTCAGTCATGCAGCGGTCATTATTTTATATTTAGCTTTTAAATCCTGTTTTGACACTTGGGTATACGTATGACAACAACAAAACATATTTTAAACAAGAGGGTTTAAGGTGGAGTTTTAAACTAAGATCATTTTATGAGAAATGAAGTTAGAGCCGTCTTAATCAAACCTTGTAAATAAGATTGTGTGATATGTTGGTGTTTGAGGATGACTCATCTACCACCACACAGTATTTTACCATATTTTTTGGACTATAAGGTGCAACATCAATGAACTAGTGCTGGAGAAAATGTGCAATCAATGAAAACCTTACAAATATTTGGTTCTGCCCTAAAACGATTAAAAATGACGTGTATTTCAAACTGAGAATCCTTAGTTTAGGTTTAGGGGCTCAAATGACTCAGTTGGTAGAGCTGTTTCCTCTTAGCAGGAAGGTTGTCGGATCAAATCCCAGCCAGGTATCTTTCTGGGTGGAATTTGCATGTAGGTTTTCTCCAGGTACTCCGGTTTCTTCCCACAGACCAAAAACATGCATGTTAGGCTGATTGGTAACTAAATTGTCCCTAGGTGAAAGCGAGAGTACCATAGTTTTCTGATTATAAGGCGCATTAAGTGAAACAAAACAAGTCAAACTTTATTCAACTCATTCACAATAACCACATGAAGTTGGTTCGAGGTCAGTGATCACAACAAGAATTAATACACAAGGCTCATGTAGGACTGGACAATACGGCCAAAACTTTTATCACAATATATTTCTTAATTTTGGTCGATAACAATATAATTCGATATTGATATAAACAATATAAAAGTCTCAGTAACACTGTACAGTACAAATAAATTAATGTTCACCTTTTATTTGTATTTCCTTTAAAGAAATTTGAAATCACCGTCAAACGTAAAACTCAACTTTGTCAATATTAATTTTAACTTAACATAGCCTAATGTTTGCTGCATGCGTTTCTCTGTTGATACAGCTGGAGGTGGTTCAGGGACACGTTGATTCAAACTTCATTGTGCTTAATCTTCTGACTCAGCAGATTGTTGAGTCCGATGTGCTCCTAGCGCTCGTTGGAACGACTCGCCGTCACATTTTGCAGCACAAACCTGCAGTTTATCGGATCTTAAAAAGCCGAACCACTTCCACATCGTCAAATTAGTCTTTCCTCTCTTATCAGTTATGTTGTCTGCTTTCTCGTCGCTTGTGAAACATTTTGACGGTCATGGGCACTCGTTTTGAAGCTAAAACAACGCATGTTGGAGATTAGCTTAGCCTGCTACCGCTGACTCCTTCTGGACTCAAGCTCTGCGTAACATCTAAGGCCCTGTACACACGTAGCCTGGTGTTTGAAAAACGAATATCTGCGCAAAAAAAATATCTCTGTCCATACATGTTTGAATATTTAAAATATTTGTCTACATGTCCCCGTTTATTTTCACCACAGAGCATGTAATGAATATGCTGAACCCATAGGTGGCAGTGTAGTGCTGTCACTCACAACCATAGATATCATATATAGAACACCTCACAACCCTTCAACCCAGCCGCAACTTCCTGTTACAGTATTATTATTATTTTTTTCATTTGTGTGGACAGCGCGAGGTTGAACTACTATTAAATACCATGTTGGAGTACAAAGTTAATAAAACGCAGGAAAATGTCAACTGGGAATCATGTCGGAGCAGGTATGTTGACATTTTAGCTTTTATTTTTCACCGAGCATTATGTGACGTCAGCGCTGCTCCAGCTGGAGCAAAAACCTCCGGTTCTGAAAGTCCACACGCAAACTCGAAAGCGGAGAATTATCAAATCTCCACTTTGGTCAGAGTTTTTTTATTATTCGTTTATAGTTACATAAACCGGAGTTCACGTGTGGATGAAAGGCCAAACCGCATGATAAACTGTTCGGTTTTACTGATATCCGGCTACGTGTGTACAGGGCCTACGTCACCACGCACTTACGTAGTTGTGTTGCCATTTTTTCTTTCCGGGTTGAAATTGAAGCGGTCGCTTCAACCCGAACAGAAAAAAATGCGTCAGTGAAATGTTGGAATCATATTGTAATATCAACAACGTGCTTAAAACTCATATCACCAATATTGAATAAAAGTATATCACGATATAGGCCTACAGGTAGTCCTCGAGTTACGACGTTTCGGGTTTAAGACACGCATCTCCATTAAAAACATTTTTTGGGGAAAATTTACATTTTGAAGCCATTTCCGGCAGTTTCTAGTTTAGCTGCGGTAGCTGCAGAGGCTACAGCTTGCCATGTACTCTCTAAAAAAGTTAAGTCTGGTCCTCTGGACATTCAAAAAACAAAACTTGTTGGACAGGCAGCAGCTGTGGAAAAGTAGCTGTTTTATTGACGGCGGTTTTACAACGTAAATGAATGGAGAATCCGGAGGACGGAGGAACGGAGGAAATGGCTTCACCAGCAGTCCAGAGTAGGAAATTAACTTTTTTTCCCTTCATTATGGCTCTGAAATGTGTGTTTTTTGATAATTATGTAGGGTACTGTGTTAGGATAGGCTAAGTGCTTGGTAAAATACAGTACTGTACGTATGAGGTGCAGTTTGGACGTATGTTTTGAGTTGCGTCGAAATTCGAGATACGACGGAGCGTAGGAACGGAACTCCGCCGTAACTCAGGGACTACCTGTATATCGAATTATTGTCCATCCCTAGGCTCACTGTTGATTTTTGAGAAAATTAAAGGATTTTAAGTGCACCTTATTGTCCGAAAAATACGGTATCCATAAAGTTGGCTGAGTTCTAGACGGGTTTTTTTTTTTGTGTGTGTGTGTTTGCTGAGCTTACTCAGCTGTGGCGGCCTTCTCAAATCCAATTTTTCCCGAGTTTCAATAAAATCAACAGTGTTCCAACACACAGACCAAAACTTTAGATGTATTTTTCACTTGAAGTGCTCTAATCATCAGAGTGTGGCAGTGTGGCTTCTTCACATGTGACTCAGAGAAGTTTCCTTTGTGTTGGGCTGGATGGCTGGAAGCTTTGAGTTGTCCTCATGCGGCTCTGCTCCGTCAGTTTTTCCAGAGGGAGTCTCCCGTCATACTTCAGGAAAACCTCAAACCACAGCTCAGGGTCCTCCTCCTCTGCCTCCTCACTTATTAAATATTTGAACCCTTCAGAGTCACCTGCTTTTCTTTTTCTGCACACAAACCTGAAGAGTCGGGTTGATGAACCGGTGAGAAATTGTCTGCCACGCCCGCTCACAACAGTTCTCTCTCAGATGAGTTTAGACGGACGGCAGCCGATAACACGGGGATATTTAAACAAATTGATAGATGTACCTTTATGTAGATTTTTCTTTACACCCGTTGTTCGTACTAAGGTTTGCAAACAATAAGTCTAGAAGAAATTATAAAAAGTCACTTAAAACGTTATCTTTGCACCTGAAAGCCTTTCTCAAACCATACGATGATCATGGATTAAGCCACGTCACATCAATTTGGTTACTCTTGATTCTACAGATTAATTTAGCAAATAAGCTTCTAGCTGGGCAGGAATGCGGCTCAAGGCGTCACGTTTGACTGTTTTCGAAGCCACTGCCAACTTGTGAAACCGCCAGGGCCTCCAGCGGTGCGACACGCCGCAACACGCCGCAGCTACGTCCACGCTTCCACCGCTACCTCGTAAAGAAATGTCCAACGTTCCTCTGTGAGGAAGGCATCCTGCCTGGCAGAGTTTCAGACTAATATTTAGTTGAGAAATGATGGAGTTGTAGCCGTTTGGGTCAAACCTTGAACATGTTTGACTCACACGATGATGTCACGTTCAAAGAGTATAAATCACCAACAAACATCCAATTTTACTTTAATACTGTATCTATAAATCTGACGGATTAGTGGCCTTTTTTGTGTTGGATAATCTTGTCATTTTAAATTGGATTCACTCTATGTCATAAAAATGTACTACCGTATTTTTTGCTGTATAAGTCACGCCTTTTTGCATAAGTCCTGTGACTTATACACCGAAGCGACTAATATACGTTTTTTTCCCCCATATTTAAACCCAATTTTTGGCTGAGATCTAATATATAATATTAAATACGGGTAGTCCTCGACTGACGATGTTTCGCGGTTACGAACGCCCTCCCATTGAAAAGCATTGTTTCGAGTTACACGGTTTATGCGCCTTTACACCAAAAAATACGGTACCGAAACTCAGCGGAGGCGGAAATTTACAGGAGGGAGGGGGGAGAGTGTACCTTAGCGGCCACGGGCGGAGGATTACAGCTGAAAATTACAGGAGACCTCATTGTTTACAGGCAGACCGGAGGCAGAGGAGGTTAGGAGGGGCTAACATGCTAACAGACCTTACAGTAAAACTCTGGACCACACGTGGAAATGTACAGGAGACCTTTTGGACCATAGGTTTACGAGGCAGAGAGGCTACAGCTTAGCAACGAGCTAACATGCTAACAGACCTTACTGTAAAACTCTGGACCGCGCGTGGAAAAGTACAGGAGACCTTTGTTTGGACCGTAGGTTTACGAGGCAGAGAGGCTAGAGCTTAGCAACGAGCTAACATGCTAACAGACCTTACTGTAAAACTCTGGACCGCACGTGGAAAAGTACAGGAGACCTTTGTTTGGACCGGAGGTTTACGAGGCAGAGAGGCTACAGCTTAGCAACGAGCTAACATGCTAACAGGCGGAGGAAGGCTTCACCAGCTCCCAGTAGGTTATCAACTCTTTTTTTCCCTTCATTATGGCTCCAAATGTATGTGTTTTTTGATAATTATGTAGGGTAATGTGTTAGGATAGGCTAAGTGCTTGGTAAAATACATAATTGTACGTATAAGGTGCAGTTTGGACGTGTTTTCCAACTTACGACGATTTTCGAGTTACGACGCAGTGTAGGAACGGATCTCCGTCGTAAGTCGGGGACCACCTGTATTACCATTTGCAGCCGCTAGAGGGCCCTTGACTAATATGGCAAGCCATGTGTCTCATTAATTGGTAAAGGTGGCTATTAATGTGTCTTGCCATAGCCGTCACCTTCGTCTCGCTCCGGAACTCTTGGAGCAAACGTCAAATCAGCTTCACTTCACCGCATCGCCCAGGTGAAATGAAGCTGATTTGACCATCAAAGTGCATTTATTAAGGAAAAGTTCAACTGAGACACATCTTTGATATAATTTTGAGCAAACAAATAATTGTCTTGTACTGTATATGTTAATCTTGTTAAAGTCCCCGTTGCCACCATTTTGGCAGCTAATCAAATTTTGGCACACCAGCCCATGTCTCTGTGTGGTCAGCGGTGACGCATAATACAGGTAGTCCCCGATTTACGAGCGAGATCCGTTACAACGAGGCGCTCGTAAACCGGAAATCTCGTAATTTGGAACGGCCGCCATTTCTCTCGTAAATCCGGAATTTCGCTCGTAAATTGGAACGGTTTTCGCTAGCGCGACTACAAACACTCTATTTTCATCCAAAAACTGCTTATGAGTGCATAAAAATGATCGGAAACGTGTGTTCATATGCTTATCTAACTAACTGTGGTGAAAAAACACATGAAAACTCAGTATTTTTTTCGTTTTTTCCAAAAATTCGCAGCTCGTAAGTCTGGAACCTCGCAGATCAGAGCACTCGTAAATCGGGGACTACCTGTAGATGCGACTTATACGGTGAAGCAACTTGTGTTTTTTCCACTTTATTAGACATTTTCGGACTGATGTGACTTATACGGTGGTACGACATGTATGGCGGAAAGTACGGTAATCCTTTGCAAACAAACTTTTTGTCCCACTCTAACATTTTTGGTATTTCTCTAGATTAGACACCAAAGTGTCTGCGTTTTTGTTTTCTTGCTCGGCGTGTCTCTGCTGTAGGACTTGGATTTTTTTTTCCTCAAACGTCTACGAGTGTCAACTACCGTATATTTTAGCTCCAAATATTCTCTTCAAAACTTGAAGTGGAGGCTCTTTTAAATGTATATCGCCAACATACAACCTTGTAGAAACATAAAGATTTGCGTGTGAGAGGGGTGGGAAAGCCCTGGATTAAAGCTGAAGCTCATAAAGACATATTTCAATGTTTATATTTAGACGTTGTGCTTTTTATACAGAGTTTCCACCCAGTAGGAATATAAACCGGATTCTTAAAGGCTTACATCTCATGTTGTCTTACCAAAACAAAAAAAAGGTATCTGGAGTGTTTTTAATCTCTCCAGATAAAAGGTTTGGATCAAAATGACTTGTGTACGTTTCTACAGGTCTGCCGCTTGTTCTTGTGGTTTTTCTATGGGAACGCCAGTTTCCTCCCACAGACGAAAACATGCACGTCAGGTTGCCTTCAGGCTCAGGCCTCTCTTGAAGATGAGATATGATCTCAGTGGTATTAGCCTGGTTAAATAAAGGTTAACAAATACATAAACCAATTGGGAAATGGAATGTTACTACAGTACTGTATTTCTGAGGAGTTGTGGGGCAACATCTGTAGTTTGACCCAGTCTACTGATTGGAGTGCTGCTGGAAAAATACTTCTAGATGTTTCAAGACCACAAACCGAGGTAAATACTGAATAAGGGCACAACTCAGCTGTGCTGGAGAAAATGTGGTGCAATCAATGAAAACCATATAAATATTTGGTACAGCCCTAAAACTATTAAAAATGACGTGTATTTCAAACTGAGAGTCCTTAGTTTAGGTTTAGGGGTGCAGATGACTCAGTTAGTAGAGCTGTTTCCTCTTAGCAAGAAGGTTGCCAGATCAAATCCCAGCAGGTACCTTTCTGGGTGGAGTTTGTTCCCTCTGCGCATTGTGGGTTTTCTCCGGTTTCTTCCCACAGACCAAAAACATGCGTGTTAGGATGATTGGTAACCCTAAATTATCCCTAGGTGTGAGTGAGAGTGCCGTATTTTTCGGATTATAAGGCGCATTAAGTCAAACAAAACAGATAAGTCAAACTTTATTCAACTCATTCACAATAACCACATAAAATCAGTTCGAGGTCAATAAGCACAACCAGAATTAATACACAAGGCTCACTGTCAATTTTTGAGAAAATTAAAAGATTTTAAGTGCGCCTTATAGTCCGAAAATTACGGTAGGAATGATTGTCTTGCGTTTGTGTCTGTGTTCACGGATCTTTATTGTTATTCGCATAACGTGGTACACGAGGTGGAACAAAACTGTGTACTCAAGGTCCCAGTTACTCCCAAAAGTAGCAAAATAAGAATATTAAGTATAAAATGAAACTATACAAGGATCTAAGATATACACTAAACACTAATAATGTAAAATAATGCGGCGTGTTAAACAGCAGCCTGAACATGAGTCTGTTGTGAGCAGATGGGTGAATACAGCAGCTTATGGGTTGGAAATTGCATGTCCCTATGTGTCTCTGTGATGGACTGGAGTCCAGGGTGTCTCCTGCTTCTCACATAGTGACTGCTGGACATGGACACCATTGACCCCCACAACCCCAAAAAAGGAAGAAGTGGTAAAGATAATGGGATGATTTAGGTTTAATCTGGGAGTTTTGACAGTGAGGAGACACCGAGCTGCTTCTGGCAGCGAGCAAGAAATCAGTCAAGGAAATGGCTAACCCTGATTTCTCCTAAAAGACTAATATAATATGACATATTTGGGGTTTTAAAATATATATATTTTTTATACCATAAACGGTAGAAGTGGTTTGAAATCATAGTCCTACAACAAATAGACTTTGTGACGTTCCACATGTGTCGTCCCTTCATTAGAGGCAATGTAAGATGTAGCAGCCATGCTTCAGTGTTTTGTAAATGTGCGTATCGTACGAATATACGAGTACAGTACATGGTTATTTGGGTACAAGAGTGGAGAACAGGCAGCCAGGCAACAAATACAGAGGTGACAGCAGAGTTGATCACAACAGGACATTAATTAAAGAATGGACTATGTCTTGACTTTGTTCCGCACCTTTACCTGTTTTTAACTGTCAAACATGGCACCCAAGAGAAAACGCAATGCCTCCAAGTGCAGGCGTGTCTGATCTTAGATGATTGTAAAGTCTGTTGGAGTTTGGGCAGTGGCTGCTTTATTAACAACCTGCAAAATTTCTCAGGACTAATCTGTGATCTCCTCACCTCTATAGCTTGGTCCCCTCATTCGGAGAGTCGCGTGACGTTTTATTTTTTGACGTCATATTATTCGCCTTTTTGTTGTTTGAACCGGAACTGTTCTGACGAAGGCCTCATGCAACTAACTCAGCTGTCCATTGATGTGACAGCACCAGAGATTTATTTTTAGTTGGCCAAAAAAAGGAGAAGGGGCTTAAAGTGTATGTGACATCATCTTCCTACTCTGCATAAAATGTTACAAGATATATACATGTATCTTGTATCATTCAACTATGTTCGTTTTTGCAAACAAAATGATAAATGAATGAAAATTCCTTTCAAAGTGAGTTAAAAAAACGTGTTTCTTCACGGGACATCCGACTACACACGAATGCAACATCTGTGACGTAGGTGGGAGAACCTCTTTAGAACGCCCCTTTTACATATTCATGGCGGACAATAAATAAACCGACGAATTTAGCAATCTAAGTGAAGATTTGAGCCATTTGTCTTCGGTTTGGGAAGCAGAAAGTTAAGATGAACAAGAAACAGCAGGTTCTAATTTAGGTCTGCAACCATATTTATTTGAGTTTTACCTTTCCAGGAAGCAAGGGAGCTCCGAGGGGGGCGGGCAGCTTTGTTTTATTCCATACTTGACGAAGTATTTCATGTTTTGGGAAAGTGAAAAGGCTCACTTGTTCACTGATGATATTAGAACACCCAAATGCGACACAACATAACGGCATTTTTCATGTTGTACACAAAAACAATAGGCGATCTGGCAGAGAATGCACATGCGTTATCATTGCAGCCACGAAATGAGCTTCTCCTTCCTACGTCACAGATGTTGCATTCGCGTGTAATCGGATTTCCCGTGAATAAACACGGCGCAAAGTTTAAAATCACTTTCAAATCAAAATTAAATTAATTTATCATTTTGTTTGCAAAAACGAACATAGTTGAATGATACAAGATACCTGTATATATCTTGTATCATTTTATGCAGAGTAGGAAGATGATAGCACTTTGAGATTTTTATTAATGAAAAGTGCAGTATAAATTGAATTTATTATTATTATTATTATTATTATTATTATTATGATATCACATACACTTTAAAGCCTAGCAAAAGCTGTGAATTTATTCAAAGTCCTCTTATCCGTTTCATTGTTTTCAAATATTTTCTTCTGTTGCTCATTGTTTTTGGATTTTTATACGAAGTTGACATTTCTGCGGCTGACAAGAAAAGATAAGTTTGTTTGTCGCACGCCCTCTTTCCAAATGTCAAACGTTGGGGAACTTGAAGCATCTGGGGATTACAAGCATTGCACCAAAGAATCCCTCCCCCTCAAGAAATATTTCCAAAACTTCGACTAAGCAGATACCATTTCAGAACTGTTGCCGCCTCCAGCAGAAACCCAGATGTTTTCTCCTCTGGAGTAATTATGAAACTGTCCACATAGAAACATGCAAACCCTGAAAACTCGGTCTTCATTGTGCCGGGTGCAAACAAACTGAAGATCTCGTGTCTGCACTTGTCCCCAACCACCTCATGCTCTTGCCTGTTTGCAAACACTCCAAGACCGACAAATGTTTGAGTGCAAACATCTAGACAAGACGGGACCTGCCCAGTGTTCAAACCATCCGCCACTTTAGCCAAAGTGAAGAGTAACTAGTTTGAAAACCAAGAAGCCTAAAGAGCTGAAACGTTCCTTCCTCAAAACAGTTAAAGACGAGAGAGTTTTAAAGGTGGATAATAAAAATGGTTTCTAAGCAGCAGGTGATTCAAGCTCTTTGTATCAGAACTATTAAAGTGGGAAAAGTGGGATTTCTGAACAGTTATGGAAAACAAGCCATGGTCACAGTGTGTGGGGCTTTTAGATGATTTTAATGGTTTGTGAGCGCGTGTGAGCGCGTCAAAACCAAAAAGCATAACAAAATTTCAGATTTGTTCAGTTGTTGTCATATATCGGTTATTAGACAAATACAGGAGTTAGAGATTCACCTTCTGAGAAACGCACGATCACTTCTCAACCTGTGGCTTGTCCTCTATAATTTTATATGAAAAAAAGACACACAACGGTGCTTGAATGTTTGCGAAGCCTTTAGAATGTTCCATATTTCTGCATAAACATCATCAGATTTTCACTCGAGTCCTAAAAGTATTTAAAGAGAACCCAGTTAAACAAATGAGACAAAAATATTATAGTTGGTTGTTTATTGAGGGAAAAAAAATCCAATTAGGGATGCACAATATTGGATTTTTGGCCGATGTTTAAAACTTATTTGGCCGATACCAATACCGATATTTTTTCCCTATAGGCCTACCTACTTTTTTTTTTTCTTTTTTTTTTCATTTACCCTTTATTCATACAGGTAGTCTCATTGAGCCACGATAACTCATTTTCAAGAGAGACCTGTTTTTTTTAGGGAGCAGACGGTGGGGGTTCAAGGTATTGTGACATGATGTTGGAACTATGCATAAAGTGGCACAACATATATATGTTGCATCATTCAACTATGTTCGTTTTTACAAGCAAAATGATAAATCAATGAAAATTTGTTTCAAAGTGATTTTAAACTTGGCGCCGTGTTTCGTCACGGGACATCCGGGTACTTCTGCATGCGACAATATGTGACATAGGGACAAGAAGTTCAGTCTGCGGCCGCTATCAGAACGCAGTTTCATTGTCTTCAAGATCGTCGTTTTTTTTGGTATAACTTGAAAAATGCCGGTACGTTGTGTCGCATTTGGGTGTTCTAACATCGCCAGTGAACAAGTGAGCCTTTTCACTTTCCCAAAAGATGAGAAACTTCGTCAAGAAAACTCAGAGTCCCCGTCGCTCCCTGAACGGTAAGTCTCTAATAAATACAGCTGTGGACCTACATTAGAACCAGCTGTTTCTTGTTCATTACTCAAACTAACTTTGGCTTCCCAAACTGAAGACAAATCGCTCAAATCTTCACTTAAATTGCTTAATTCCTCCGTTTATATATTCACTGCTATTTGTTCTTTACAATGGGCGTTCTTTACATTGCGTCATTAAAATGCGTCGGCGTTTGACCCCTCCTTTCTCCACCCGAAAACTGCGACGCACTGCAGAGTTACGTTTTATTAAAAAATACTTTTATATATTAATTATTCAAAGCATCTGTGTATACAAAAAAATCAAAGCCGAGTAGCTCCTCTTTCTAAAGATGTCTATCTTAGCATATTGTCACAATACCTTTAAGGGCCCTCAGGGGCCCAGAGTGGGGCGAATGAGGGTGGAGGCAGGTGTGGGTGTTTCACCTTTTTCCACCCACATTTTTTGATGATGTCGGTACCGGGGCTTGAACCGGCGATCTTCCAATCACAGGCCCACCTTCTCTAACCACTGCGTCACCACTTCCCCACTTACAGAGACTACGTAGCTTTCTCTGCTGTGGAATTAAAATACATTATTCTGCATGGTCTTTGTCACTTTGTCCTGCCACCAAATGCAGAAGCCAAAAAGGGGTCTGAAAATGATGAAACACTTCAACTTGGATTATGTTAAATGTCAAATGTATTCATGACATTTACTCTAACCCAATGACAACACTCGAACAGTGCAAATTTGTAAATTGTCACAAATCAAAACTCAGCGGTGTGTGTGTGATGTCATAACGTTGCGCTGCAGGCATATCGTCCGATTGATACCATGCCGATAATATTGTGCATCCCTAGATCCAATATTACATATTTATGAGTGGTAAAAATATGTGAACCTCTAGGATTAGCCGTTAGTTTGAAGGAGAAATTAGAGTCAGGTGTTTTCAATCAATGGGATGATGATCAGGTGTGAGTGCCCCCCCTTGATTTAAAGAACAGGACTCTATCAAAGTCTGCTCTTCTTCACAAAATGTTGGTGGAAGTTATCATGGCAGGAACAAAGCAGATTTCCAGAGGTGGGACCAAGTGTCATTGTTTTGTAAGTCTCAAGTCTTTCCCCTCATGTCAGAGTCAAGCCTCAAGTCAAGAAGGAAACAGTCAAGTTCCAAGTCTTAATCTTGAAATTTCAAGTCCTTTCGAGTCTTTAAAAAAAAAACAATGTTGCAATTACATGTTAAACGTTAATAATAGGACGTGTGTTCTTTTTAATCTGTATTCCTCCCAGATCATGATGAAACACGTGCAACTGAACTTACAAAGTGTTAAAGTCATTCTAAAATGTTACCTTTACATTACACACAGTTCAATTAAACTTAGCTGCAAGAATAATCTTGTAGAATAAACGTTCAGTGAAAAAAATGCAAAAGCAGAACTCCACGTTCAGACAAAATGTTCTCACATTTACACAGCACGTTACAGAGAACCAGTAAATTCATTTCTTCTCCTTTCTTATCTGGTCACGTGAACACATGCTTGTATGTGTCCATGTGTGACAGAGAGAAACAAAACAATGAACAATGAACAGGAAGGTGCACTTTAAGTTATTTCAGCTATTCTGCATTTGAAAAAGACCAAACTGGCCTAAGGTCTGTCAGTCGTGCAGGCACTGCCACAACTCTGGTGGCCGCATGAAACAGTGAAGTTCATTGTCCAGAACAATAAGGTCTTCTGTCCATCAGCAATGTCCAGGTGGTGACTGAGCTGCAGTGCTGGACTATTCTGTGTCAGTGGGTCAATAGACATGAAAGCTATTCATTTTTTTTCTCAAGAATGTTTGGTTCAGTAATTTATCGATGGTTCTTAAGTGAACCTTTGCACCTCGGAGGAGGGGGCAGACTGAGCGCAGCTGACTGAAATCAGGCTGCCTGCTTCAGATCGAACGAGACGAAGACGCCGCTGAATCCACGGAGCTCGAACATCCAACCTAGAACTAACTTCACCGCAGTTTTAAAACTTTAGATTATGGGTAAAATATCAAGTCTTTTCAAGTAAACGGGTCAAAGTCCAAGTCAAGTCACAAGTCATTGGTGTAAGACAAGTCATAAGTCTCAGAAAATGTTTCCGAGTCAAGTCCAAAGTCATAACATTAGCGACTCACGTTCACACCATTGGAGATTTCTGAGAACCTCAAAAAAAGAGTTGTTGTTTCTTATCAGGCTGGAAAAGTTACAAAACCATTTCAAAAGAGTTTGGACTCCACCAACCCACAGACAGACTGTGTACAGATGGAGGAAGTTCAAGACCATCATTACTCTCCTCAGGAGTGGTGCACCAACAAAGATCACTCCAAGAGCAAGGCGTGGAATAGTGGGCGAGGTCACAAAGGACTCCAGGGTAACTTCTAACAAGTGAAGGTCTCTCTCACATTAATGTTGATGTTCATGAGTCCACCATCAGGAGAACACCGAACAACAATGGCGTGCATGGCAGGGTTGAAGGAGGAAGACACTGCTCTCCAAGAAGAACATGGCTGCTCATCTGCAGTTTGTTAAAAGATCACGTGGACAAACCAGAAGACCGTTGGAAGAATGTTTTGTGGATGGATGAGACCAAAACAGAACTTTATGGTTTGAATGAAAAGTGTTACGTTTGGAGAAAACAGAACTCCTGCAGAGCACCAGCATCTGTGAAACATGATGGTGGCAGTATCATGGTTTGGGCCTGTTTATCTGCATCTGGGTCAGGGCGTCTTGTCATCATTGATGGAACAATGAATTCTGAATTATAGAGGAAAAATATCACATCTGTCCCACCGGTCAAGCAGCAAGACAACGACCCGAAGCACAAAAGTGGTTCTACCAAAGAACGGTTCAAGAAGATTAAAGTTCTTGTTTTGAAATGGCCAAGTCAAAGCCCTGACCCTTAATCCAATCCAGATGTTAAGGACCTGAAGCAGCAGTTACTGTGAGGAAACCACCAACTGGTTCTCCTAATGACAGGGTGAAAGAACACGCCCCTGGCCCTGACTGAGAGTTGAAGCTGTTCTGTACGGAGGAATGGATATAACTCCTCCAAGATGGTGTTGACTGATCAACAGTTACTGGAAACATTTAGTTACAGTTATTGCTGCATGGGGGGGTTACGTTACAGCAGAAACTGAAAGCAACACTGGACTTTATCTGACTCTCGTGGTTCTTCACGTATACGCTCATGGCTGTGAGTCCAAACTTAAGGTGTTCTTTTCTGGTCCTAGAATCGAGGAACAGATTCGGCAAAAACAGGAAACGCAGAAGGAGAGAAAAGAGCCGTGCAGCCTGTCTGCTAATTAGTTTGAGCTGCGTCTAAACATTCCATAAAAGTACAAGCTGCGTCTTTCTCCTCCGAGCTGAAGAACTGCAGTTCTCGAGTTTGACCGCCCAACTCTGCCTGCTTACATTTTAATGATTATACTTTGTAGAACCATCACATATTGAAATGAATATCTGATTAGATCAGTAATGATATAGTAGAATAATCATGCATTAAAAATACAGGTAGTCCTCAGGTTACGACGGTCTCGAGTTACGACGTTTTGCGGTTACGAACGCCCTCCCTTTGAAAGGCATTGTTCAAGTTACGCGGTTTATGCGCCTTTACACCAGAAAATACGGTACTGAAACGAAACTTACGGGAGGGAGGGAGGGAGGGGGGAGCTTGACGCGCTGGAAACTTACAGGAGACCTCAGGCAGACCGGAGCAGAGGAGGTCAGGAGGGGCTAATATGCTAACTCTGGACTGCTGAACCGCGCGTGGAAATACAGGAGACCTTATTTTTTGGAGCTGAGGTTTATGAAGCAGAGAGTTTACAGCTGAGCAACGAGCTAACATGCTAGCAATGAGCTAACATGCTAACAGACGTGAAGCTGCAGGAAGCTCACCAGCTCCCAGTAAGAAATTAACTATTTTTTTCCTCTTAATTATGGCTTCAAATGTACTGTATTTTCCGGTGTATAGGTCGCACCTTTTTATGGTTTTTTTCAAGGCCTGCGACCTATACACCGGTGCGACCTATATATGGCTTGTTATCACTTTCGGCTAAACAAATTTTTAAATCCAGCTCATTTCACAATTACGTTCATTTATTAAGGAAAAGTTCAGCTCAGACACATATTTGCTATAATTTTTATCAAACAAATAATTGTTTTTAAGTGTTAATCTTCTTAAAAGCCTTGCTGTGTGCTCCTGTGGCAGACATTTGCAGCAGAGCTAAACGTAGGTGCAACCTAAACACCGGTGCGACCTATCTAGGGATTTTTCCAATCTATTGGTGATAATTGGACAATGCGACCTATACACCAGAAAATACGGTATGTGCTTTTGATAATTATGTAGGGTAATGTGTTAGGATAGGCATAGTGCTTGGTAAAAATACAGTACTGGATGTATGAGGGGCCGTCTGGACGTATTTTCCGACTTATGGCGATTTCCGTGTTACGAACGGGCGTAGGAACGGAACTGCGTCGTAACTCGGGGACCACCTGTATATATAACGTTTTATTCAAACAACATTAGGAGCGATCTGATATCACAAGATGTGACACTCAGAGTGGTAATAACGTTTATCTACTACAACCTTAAAGTTTATAACTCAGTGTCTGTAAAATCGACCGTGTCCGCCACTTGTAATAGTGATGGTTACCTGTGTTGGACTTTTTGAACCGGATTGGCCTCGAAAGGTAATCAGTTGTACACATAATGTTCATCCAAAGAGTAGTCTCTAAATCTTTTATTAAATCTGTCCAATGGTTCATGAGATATTTTAATAGACAGACATGGACGAAAACATTATTGTCCGTCTTTTGGTAGTGTCAAAGCAGCAGGCGAAAATATAATGCCGAGTCTTTGGTGATGATTCGGAGTTGGCATACAGTGAGTGCAGGTGACTCGTTTAAAAAGAAGATTTTACAGTAAATTTATTTATAGGGACATGATGTTTTGTTGCAGAAACTAATAAGCAGAACTGTGTCTCAACCTTATTAAGACACAGGTCATTGTTTTCTAACTTCACATAAAGTAAAGGTTCAGCTTCAGTGTCGCTATCTGTAACCTCATCTAAGTTCCTGTTTTCTTTTTTGACCTTATCAACCACAAACACTTTACAGACTTACGGATATGTCTGAGCGGATATGTCTGTTTGGTGTGACTCCACAAAACGGTCCTGTCAATATTTTTAATCTTCGAGAAGCTCAAACTTCGGTTGTCACTTCTGTGTCCTCTGAAGAACTTTTTTAATCAAATATATTTAATGGATTTTAAAGATCAAACTGGTATAAATAATCTTAATTTATTATGCGTTTATGGCTAAAGTCTCGCAAAGCTGAAAACGACAGCAGGAAAAATCTATGTGTATCACCTGCCATCTTGCACGCCAAAGTTTTAATCAAAATGTTGTCTGATCTGTTAGCACTCAAAGTATGTGCTGGGTGACTCTCAGCTACTACCACATCAAAGTTTAGCTCAATATCCGTAAAACCAGCTGAGTTATAAACATTTGTTTGTGCTGACTAATGTTGAAGTGGATTAACGGTTATTGACATACTGAAACTATATGACAACTGAAAACAGCCAATAAATCACAAGTAATGTGTCCACGTCCCATTCAGAGGTGAGCTTTCAGAAATGGACATTGGAGCCAAAGAGAATCAGAACTCTGCTGTGCTGAAGCAGAGTGATGCATTCAATGTGTGTCAGACATCTTCCTCACGTCATTTACTTTAATGAATTAACTCACTTTGACAGTCCTCTTTGTGGTTAACTACTTTTATAAACTAATGTAATGGAATAAGACCGTATGCGGCCACCAAATGTAATGAAATAATGCCGTATGTAAGGTATTTAAACACTTACTGGACCACCATTACTGTAGATGCGCAGGTCTGAGCAGAGTTTATCTGCACAACCTGCCACCAATGCGCGAGTTCTTCCTTTTTCCGATATTAAATTGCTTTTACTGTAATTAGGAAAAATGTAATTTCACACTTAGACTTCAATTTATGTTGGTCTACCAGAAAATAGACCTTTTATTGAAACTATCACAAAATTACATTAAACATTGGTATCGATATTAGCTCTGATTCTAACTACTATGACAAGAATTCAAATTAAAAACAAACAGACAGTTGGACCTTTCTGTTGGCACATTACTTAAAGTTTACCATGATGAAAATAAACATAAGGAGGAGTTTAAGGAGGAAAGATAAAAGATTGAAAGGAAATGGTTGAATCTTATCTTGAGATGTTTAACCAGAGATAGCACCCTCTGCTCGGTTTCGGCTGGACGTCCGTACCGTGATGAAACGACTTTTACCTTCGTGAAGATGATCCTGTCTCGACTCCGGTAAATTAGTCAAGCCAGACGCGCATGCTGCTGCGTTTTACAGGCGACCCACGTTCATCTTGCCACGGTCTCGAGACCGTCTGCGTCGGCCTCCCAGAGTAATGCCCAGCTCTGGTTTTGTTTCAAGATAACTTCCAGAAAGAGTGTCACCGCTTGGAGCTGTGACACTCGAAGGGGTTCACAGCTGACGTGCTGTTTGAACCTTTGCTGAAGACGTGGGCCCTTGGTGCATGGCCGGGACGTACATCAGCTTGGAGAAAAACGTCCGTGCATCTTCCCTTCTCCCCGAGAACTCATCAGCTCAGCTTCTCCCCGAGAACTGAGTCCCAGCACGGAGACAAAACAAAACCTGCAGGTGTGAAAACAGAGCACTCTCTGTTTGAGCACAGATGAATTGTTTTTAGAACGGACGGGAGACCGAAGATTAAGTTATGTCTAGAACTTTTCTTTCGTTCCAAAAACAGTTCAAACAAATAGACGGATTGTTCATTCAACTTTAGACACTTATTCTGCAGAGAGCAGACAGTTTAAAGCAAGATCATTCTGAGATGTTCTCTTAACTTTGGCATATTTAAAATATACCAGCTTAGTAAAATCATCATTAAATGACAAAAATATACTGTTGATCAATTCTGAATTAACACACATTAAAAAGAAAGTTCAATCTGATTAATTGGTGTCCATTAATTCAACATAATTCTAACAAAAAGTAGTGTCCACTTGTGTCCTTGAGATGTCCAAGAAAGTGTAACACTGAGAGTTTCAGAGAGATGCGGAGAGGCCCATATTCCATACGGACATGAGAGTGCTGTATCCCTACACTAACTACGAAGTTGCTGCGCGTCATCGTCAATATTCTCTCGTTCATAAATCTGTTTGTATTAAAGATGTGTGAAATGTGTGAGAGAGTCACATCCCAGAGACAATGGGCCTCATGCACGAACCGTTCGTACGCACAGATTCGTTCTTAAAGTCTGCGTACGAGTGATTTAGGATCATTTGTGGCATTCAACAATGTTTTCGTATCCTAAGATTTTTTTCAGATACAAACAAAATTTACGTGTGGTCCGGACCTGTCGTATATTTTACGAGCAGTCAGTCTGCTGTTATCCAGATGGAATTTCTTCACTAATAACTTCATATTTCGTTATTTAGAAAATATCCTGAGTTTAAAAAAATCACGCACCACAATTGTTTTTGACAATAGGTTATTCTGTTCGAAGTCGAATTATAATTTTAAATGTAATAATGACTAACGGATTAAAATATTTAAATTAAAATCAATTTGTTATCAATGCCGTTTTCTAACACTACAATATTAATATGAAGATCTCAAACTAAAACCAACTTAAATTATGAATTAATTAAGTTTAATTTGTCTCGGTAACGCAGACTTTACCTTGATCTCCTACTGTTGCAGTCATAGAGCTCCGATAGCTCAATGAGATGAGCGTTGCCTCTCCGTTCGAACCTTATGGGTTCAATTCCCACATGGGACAACGTTTTTTTTTCTTCTGCTTTTAATTCATTCCAGATTTAAAAAACACAAGAAAACTATTTACAATACAACAAGAAATAAAGCATAAAGTCTTTTTAATCTGGAATGAATAAATAATCTAAAGAAAGAAGGAAAAAAAATAGTCATACCTTGTGGGAATCGAACCCACGAGGTCTAGATAAGGTTAGGAGCACCTAACAGCGCAATGCGTTCCCAGTTGCGCCACCAGGACGTGTGTATATTTTAAGGTCCACATTTATTATAAACAAACATTCTATGGCTTTAGCTGGTCCTTTAATCCCATGAGTGACGCTGCTAATAAGGACAGATTTTCTTTTCTCGATCTCGGAGAGCAGAACTTCAATCTCCACACCCGTAAAGTTAATCTTTTTACTCTTCGCTGTCATTTTATGAACGAACACGTCCTGCTGTCAGAGGCAGGAAACGTAGCCTTATATGGTGTTTTGAGGGGTGGGAATTATGTAAATAACCTCTCCGCGTGCACGCGCAGGTGGATAGAACAGGTGGAATTCATCATACGTACGCAGCTCATTTACACACTTTTCCTGAGGATAGAAGAGTTTGTTGAATCTGACGTGGCATGTTCGTACGAACGCTTCGTACGAACAAAAGTAAGAGAAATTTAGGATAAAAATACGAACATGTTCGTGCATGAGGCCCAATGTGTGTGTCGCAAAGTATGCTGAGTAGGAATTATGTGTGCAATGTTTCTGACTGTTTATGACGTTTCGGAGTGTAAAAGTAAGTTTTTCATTTTATTTTTCTGCCCTGATGGACGTGCGACCTGCAGGGCTTGCCCTCTCACACAGTGATGGCGAGACATGGGCACCAGTGACCCCCGTGACCTAAAAAACGGAAGAAGTGGGTAAAATATAATTGGATGGATGGATGTTATTTTTCTGTTCTGGTTTGCCATTCAAGTTAAAGTCTCTGTTATTGGCTGTAAACTGACACCATGAGTCAGAGACTGTTTGTGGTAGATTAGTGTGGTGACATCAGTGTTTAGCTTTGCTTAGCTCAGTATCCAACATAGCATAGCTGCATGTAAATTCTTTGCTTCTAGTGTGGTTTTAAAAAATATTAGCAGATTTGAATTTAGTGGAAGCTATTTCCGTTAAAGGTTTTCGAAGTTAGCAAAAATGCTAATCCGCTGAACGGAAAGTTAGTTCTGGTATTAGCAGTTTAGCAGAACCATGCCCACCACTGGACAATTCTGTCAGTGTTTAACATATGTGTTGGAGATCAGTCTCGGTTATTACTGAACAAAACCTTAAATGGCGTTGATCCGAGATGACATCACAAGTATTGCGAGAAACCCCGAAAGTGTGCATCAGACAGCATGAGCAATGGCCTCCTCCACAGCTTTTGTCCATGTCAACCTCAGCAAAGATGACGTCCCCGGGGTCAAAACTGACTTGGAATGCATTGAAAGATACAGTCTCAGCATTATTCACCTTCAAAGTGAGCGCATAAAACTATTTTAATGACTACGGCAGAATTTTATTTACACGTTGCAATGACATCATCAGATTAATCTATTATCAGATTAATTTTCGCTTGTCTGAGATCTGGGTACTTGTTGCTGTCACACATTGCAGAGCAGCTATTTTTAGAACTTGTGACCAGAGCTATTGATAGAAGTATACTGTAGCCATGTCAGTATTTCTAACATCTATGGTTGCCATCTTGAATTTGAAGTATATGGATGTCAAGTGAACTTTTTGTGACCGTTGTGTAAACATGTCCAGAGGTTCGCAAGATATTTTAGTAACAGACATGGGCAAAAACATAAACATACTGTATACCATCTCTTTTCAGAGGTAGGTGAGAATTATTCTTACATCTGAAGTTAAGTAGTCCCAGTGTAGACATTATTCTCACTTAAAGGCGGCCGTGGTGTAGTGGTAATGGCAGTCGACCCGTGATCGGAAGGTTGGAGGTTCGAATCCCGCATCCGCCCACCATGTGTCGTTGTGTCCCTGGGCAAGACACTTAACCCCGAGTTGCTCCCGGTAGGTCTGGATGGCGCCTTGCAAGGCAGGCTACCACTACCGGTGTATGAATGTCTGAATGAATGGGTGGATGGCTGGTATTGTAAAGCGCTTTGGGGCTCCTCACAGGGGGCTGGAAAGCGCTATATAAATAAGCTCCATTTACCATTTAGATGTGAAAATACATGTACACAAGTTTTCCATGTTTTTAATTTTTTGTGCATCATCTATGATAAAAGTACCCACTACAGTACAGATATTTCACTGCCAAATGTCTACCGTATAAATTGTAATCAAAGAACAAAATCAACAGTTATATTTAGCTGCCACAAGTCATTTGTTTATATTCAAACACTGATGAGCTCTTCAGATAATCTCAGTGTGTGATACAGAGTCGGTAAAGAAATTCCCTGATCTAAACAAAGTTAGAGAACAACACAATCAGACACTGGGTCGAAAGCAAAACGGTGAAGTTCTGTCCTCTGAGAAGAAACGGCCTCTGAAAGCTGTGAGGACAAGTCCACAGACGCAGCTGTAAGTGGAGGAAATCCAGCGGCTTTTAAATGTAGCTGTAAACAAAAACAAGGAATATTTGCTGTTTTCTAACAGGATATTTATGAAAAGCCCTGAGAAGTTTGAGCTACATGAACCCCCAATCATTTACCGGTAATGATGTAAAAATGTCGTTAGAAGAATTAAAACTAAAATCAAAACAAAGTGTAATTATGTACATTGACAGGAGTTGTGTTTTGATTTTTATCTCAGAATTCTGACTTTAATCTTGGAATGCAGAATTCAAATCTCAGATTTTTTTAATGAGGATTCTGAGATTAAAATCCGAATTTTGTGGGAAAAAAGTCAGAATTCTGAATCACCAGAGACTCTTATTTCCTCAGACGACTGAGACGAGCTGAGACAAGCTGGTCTGAGTAGCCCAGTCCTCACCTCCTTCTACAGGTGTGCAGTGGAGAGCATCCTGTGCTCCAGCACCAACGGGATTCGAACCTCCAACCTTTCGATTGGGGGACGACTGCCATTACCACTACGCCACGGTCGCCCCGACGCGACCTTGGTGAAGGTCGAGTCGACTTCCACTAGTCGGTGACGTCATAGGAATTCAAGATGCTATCATATTTGGAAAAAAAAGAAGAAAAAGTCATTTATTATTTACAAAAAGAAAAAAAACATCAGGCGTATATTTACGCTCCTAACAAATAAGTCAAAGGAAAAGCTAAACTATTATCAAGCTGCAAAATGCTGCTGTTTTTAGTTTTATTTTATTTAATCCACCACGTGGATTGGGTGGAATAGGAACAGCGGGGGAGGGGTGTGTGACTAATCGACTTGAAATATAAAAACTGGCGAGATGACTTAGAATCGACTAGTCGAACAGTCAGTGCTTAGCGTGTTTTTGGTAAACGTTTTTCTTAGTTCATATCTTAGATCTTATTACTGTTCTTCTTTTATATTTTAATACTTTTGTTGGACGTAACTGCGACCCTGTGTACACAATTTTGTTCCACCACATGTACTACATGTGGTGTGAATGACTTTTTTTTTTTCTTGTGTGAATGACAAATATAGAACCTTGACATTTTAACTTTAAATCTTTTTTTTTTTTTTTTTTAGGATTCTGAGATTGAGGGCAGAATTTTTTTTTTGGGGGAAAAAAAATGTATTCTGACTTTAATAGTATCCTGAAAATATAAAAGGGAATTTATAATTAAATTCAGCAAATTAAGGCAGAATTCTAAATTTTAATCCCAAAATACAGATCTGATTTTTTAAAAACTTTTAATAATACACTGACAGTAATCTTTCACTGTAATTTAAAGAAAAGTAAGAATTGTAAAAATAAAACGGTTACAACCATTTCCCTTTGGCACTAATGTGCTTCCATACCTTGTCTCAGTTTAAACTTTTGATCTGTGATTTGTGTTCTATTCTGAATAAAATATTAGATGTTGGCACTTCCACATCATTGCATTCAGTTTTTATTCACAATTTGTTTAGTGTCCCAACTTTTTTGGAATCCGGCTTGTACTATATATAAATAAAGACTGATGAAATGAGATTTGCACATGTAATTTGCAGTTTATTATTAATGCATGCCACACAAAGCATAAGTGGACATTAACTTCTAAATGACACCATTGTGACAAGACAATACTGTACTTACAATGAGAATTCAGTGTCACACAGTTCACAATTACAATATCTAAAAAAAAAAAAAAAGGTTGTATGTTATGGAAACTGTTACAGTATTTGATAGAAGCTACATGTGCATTTTATTTTCAAATCTACAACTGAAGCTACAAACTCTGAAATGCTCTGTGTCACTACGTGAGATTTTGTTGATTTTCATTTCAAATTGCTAAGTTTTTTTTAGAATGATGTAAAGAATTTCTTTACATCTAGACACTTATTTACAAAATTCTGTATACCTAAGATCCATACATCATTCTTCTGATGACTTAACATTTATGCACTTGTTTCTGACAATCTAAAATAATTAGTCAGTGTGCAATTTGTCCCTTTCTTGTTTGACAAATTAATTGTTAATTTGTAAGATGATACTGTAACTGTTGACAGTTGGAAGAAAGTTTGGGGGACTAAATATTTTTAAGTTTAGAAATCAAGTCTTTTTCTAAACAGCTTTAGTGTTTGACTTTGTCCACACTCATAACACACAATGAAGTAAAAATATATATATATCTTGGGGGGGGAATCAGATGGCTGGGGGGGCACTGGCCCCCCTGCCCCCCCCCCTCTAGCTTCGCCACTGTGTCTGAAGCTCTACCCAGATTTGTCCCGCTTCACCTGCTCGGTAAACTGAACCCATCTGCCTCCACCTGTGTTGGACTCCAACGGTTCGGGCCCGGATGAGCTGATTGGCTGACGGTGACGTGAGGATGGGAGGAGGAGGAGGATAAATGGCTCCATGTCCGGAAACAGTTTGGGCAGAGATTGTAACGGTCTGAAACTCTTCTCGGAGCTCACTGGTGTTTTTGAACTCTAACATGAAGACTCTTGTGTTTTTGTTTGCTGTCGCTTTCTGCTTTGCAGTTGGTAAGATATTACATTTTCATCTCTTTATTCAGAAATATATATATACATGTATTTTTTTTTTTATAAAAAGCGTTTTAACCAATTAACTTTTCTAAACCAATCAAAATGGGCATGTATAAAAGTTCATGGTTTTTTTTTTTTAAATGAGCAGAATTTTATTTTATTTTTAAGTGGTATTTAACTTTTTTATGTTTTAGGGTTTGTTGTCCTGCTGAGTTGGAGAACTGTGTAAACTGGGTGTGTTCAGTGCAGAAGCAGGAACCTCAAATTAAAACTTGGGTCCTATTAAGACAACATTCAGCACTAATCTAAAATAAAATTAAAAAAAATGCCTTAGCAAGAATATGAGGCTTTCTGTTGAATAAAATGATAATAAAACTTTCAAGAACTACATTTAAAACAGCCTGGTTTTTCAGCTTTTGTTTTGAAGGTCCAGAGTTTCTTTTTATAAATTTAAGAGTCAGAAAGAGTCATATCTGCTATAGATATAAAGTTATGCAACTTGTTTTCTAAAAAAAAAAATTGCAATAAAATACAATACGAGCACAACATTGACCACTAGCAGCTTATCCAGAGCAAATCTGGCTGGCATGTTTACTTTTGAGAGGGGAAAAATGTACAAGAAGAAGAAAAAAAAAGAAGAATACTGTACAGTATTGAAATGAGAGGATGTTGGAACCAGCTGCTTGTGACCATCTTCCATCTTGGGGCGTTCTATTTTCAGCATAATTTATCAGATTAACTGAATGCATTCATTACATGGAGGCGACTAAAACAGAACAGCTGGAAAAAAGTTGGGACAAGAAAAACAATTCAGGAGTTGTTTGCAGATAGTTGTACAGTTAGCATTTACATTAAAATTAATTCAATTTAGTTTATTTATATAGCGCCAAATCACAACAAAGTTGTCTCAGTGCACTTTACAGGAACATTCACACAAAGAGAAAAGCCTATTAGTAAAGTTCTCTATCTAAGGAATCCAGCCGACAAGTTGAATCTTGACTTTGTTGCAGTCTCTCATCCTGAGCAAGCACAGTGGCAACAGTGGAAAGGAAAAACTCCCTTTTTAAAAGGAAGAAACCTCCAGTAGAACCAGGCTCAGGACAAGCAGCCATCTGCTTTGACCGGCTGGTTTGAGAGGACAGGAGGAGAGACAAACGAACACAGAATGGTCGGTCCAGATATAGTTCCAGGTGTACCTGAATGACAACAACACAAGTTTAAGGATAGAAACAAATAATTACAAATACAAAACAGATTGAGCAGGTAAAGACAGTAAGAGTGGAAAAAGTGTGGTCAAAAAACAGATTAAAGAGCATAACTGGTTCAATAAGAATAAGCTAAATACTGTAGTGTGTCAGAAGTTAAATACAGTATATCAAATTTTAGATTTAATTCGTTTTTGTCTACAAGTTAATTCATACCAACACCGTCTCGTTGGCTTGATTGACCAAATTAGATTTCTTTTAGGAGATATATTTATCTTTTTGTATTAAAAACAAAAAACGGCAACATTTCAGAAAACCATGGTGATTCGCAGCAGACATGACTCAAGATTAGCTGAGTTTAGTTTAGCTACAATCTAATGTCAAAACATTTGACTCTCAAATTATTACCAGGAGCGTAAGAACCTTCTAGTTTTGACTTTCAAACTCTGGTTAAAAAAAAAATGGAGGCTTTCCTTCTGACGTCTTGACACGAATGCAAAACTACGTCGTGTAAAATGAGAAACTTGGACACGCGACATCAAGTTTCCCTCAACGCTTTTTTGTTTGTTTGCACAAGACTTGTTTGCACGCAGCAACTATACACCATCACCGATAAAAGCTCAACTTCTACACCTTTTGTAATTACAGTATTTACTTGGCAGTAAAGTACATACTGTATTTGAATTTATTGTTTGAATATTAGTTGGCACAAAACAAAGTTAATTGCTAAGTTAATGCCTGGTTCACTAATCGCAGTGGTTCCCAACACTGGTCCTTGAGGGACACCGTCCTGTAAGTTTTAGTTGTTTCCCTGCTTTGACACACCTGATTTGAATGAACGTTACTAACAGGCGTCTTGCAATTTTCTGTTACTAACAGGCCTCTGCAGAACTTGAAGTAATCACTGAATCAGGTGTGTTGAAACAGGGGAAACAACTAAAACATGCTGGATGGTGTTCCTCAAGGACCAGTGTGTCAAGGATGGGTCATGACACAGTGTTGGGAACCATTGCCTAACAGCCTGTTTCAGTAGCTAACAAAACTTTAGAATGACTGATGAACCTTGTAGGAATTCAAAACAATGAAATAACTATTTGAAAACTTAGCTAAATGAAACTGCCTAAAAGTTACCGCTAGTTCAGTTGTCTAAGAATAATTTTAATAGTTTGGTCAGTTTAAAGAGTGTGAATTTACCTTAAAGTGCCTAAATTGGTCAAAACAAACCAAGTGTTACAAACTAATGATAAAGAATTTGTTAAAAACAAACCTAAGGCAATGTTGAATAAATGTCGTAAAGATATATAGTTTACACGTTTTAGTTGATTTAAACGGAACACAAATAATTTTATTCAGACAAAAACACGTTTAACCTCAATTGAGATTTGCGTAAAAATTGTCCCTTATAGACACCATGTAATGATCCCAGTAACTAATTGCATGAAATCTTCCTAATCCTGTTTTTTAAATGGAATTTTTCTAACTGGTTTTTTTTTTTTTTAAACTAATTATTTTAATTCTAATTTGTTTATTTCCCTTTAAAATTAACCACAATTCTCTGGTGGCAGATGTAGCGCCGGGAAATCCCCTCGTAGAATGTTCAGTCAGTCACTGTCAAGATCTCCTTTTGTTAAAATGTAGAGCAGAAATTACCGGTGACATTACTAGTATAGACCAACAAAAAGCTATTTTTTAAACCAGCACTCCGGTGAACAAAACTAGCTGGTTAATCAAATTTAAACAAACTACAGATCATTTTAAAGCTTTTAACTTGAGAATTAAAACACAATGATTCAAAAGTGTAAATGCATTCCTTTTGCCAGTACGGGTCACATATAACATTTAGAGTGTGTTTACCGTCTCTGGCTTGACTTTGTGCCGTTATTACAGCTTTGGGTGAGGCCGGGTGTTTGTGGAACGTTGATGGTTGCAGTTTGTTTCCAGAGGCCTTTTAAAGACTGAATCGCGTCCCAACTTGCCAGCCTGAGAAATTCCTCACGTTGTGAAAGCTGTTTTTTTTTCCCAAGTCTCAAATTCCACATCCACGGAGTGATTTCAGACTGGGCCGTTTGTTCTCTGCATTGTGTCTGGGGTGGAGGGGATTGTTAATTGTCCTTGAGATATCTTCAAACATGTTGCTCAGACCTCCTGTTTCAAACCACACCCTCAGCGGTTGTAGCTATATTTACATCTTTTCAGACCTAAGCTGATTATTTTACCCGCAGCTTGTGGACATTGATCTGTTTTGGTCACAAAATAATTGCTCACAAATGCAGAAAACTACACACCGAGGCAACAGACCAGCAGTAATGAGCGTGTTTACGAGAAGTGCGTGGAAGAAGATGATTCAGACGGTGGTCAGGTTTATGTCTGAAGTCAACATGTTACAGGAGACTGAGAGGTTTCCACAAGCACCAGCTGCCGGAAAAATCAACAAAACCTTTTACCTCCGTGTAGGTGCTGACTACAGTTAGACCCTTATGCAAGGATTTGTTCGTGAGACGAAACAAAGGGTCTGTTGCAGGAGGAGAGAAATCAGTTGGGACTGTTTATTTTGTATTTTTATTTCCCTGGTTCTTTGACATCAAGTTTTATTTGTTGTTTGTTTGTGTACGGTATACGGTAGCCTGGTTGAAACCAGACCCTTGTCCTTCACTTCGCTTCGTACTAGGGTCTGGCATCTCTCCCATAGACAACGATTTCTCCGTTAGATTTTTGAATGGACCAATCAGAGAACAGAAGGCGGAGTTTTGTTAGTTTAGCCTGGCGAGGTCCAGGCTATTCAGATAAATAGCTCAGAAACCACTCGGTGGATATTTTTTCTGCTACCAGTGTGTAATTATATGGCTCTAATTTACTGACTGTTGGCCTAGATGAAACATTTGAGATAAATTTCGATTTTTTATCATTTATTTTCGTAGCGCACCCGAGGCTGTTTGGAAAATGTCAAACCGAAACTATTTAAATCCAGCAGATTTGACCATTTTGTGAATTGATTTAGGAACTGTTAAGCTCAGGAACACTTCTGATATAACGTCAGCTAAGAAATATATTTTTCTCAGCAAAGAAATAATAGTTTTTTACCTAGTTTTCATGAAAATTCCTTCGTGGCGGCAGCCATTTTGACTGACGACGTCAGTCGACGTCGTTCAAAACTCCGCCTTCTGTTCTCTGATTGGTCCGGTCAAAAATCTACCGGAGATATCCTTGTCTATGGGACAAGTCCCAGACCCAGCAGTGAAGGGAAATGAGAATTGAGCGGAGCTGCGTAGGAATGGCGAGGGCCAGGCTAGGTATACGGTAGTCTCTCATTTATCGCAGGGGTTACCAGACAGATAGGTAAAAATCCACAATGTAGGGAAGTTGTATTTATTTTAGTATTTCTATATATGCTTTATAAATAGGCCAGTCACGATAAACAATAAATCAATTAATCGCATTATAAATGAAAATTATCGACCTCGTTTTCATTTATCGGCTTTAACGTTTCGTCGTATCTTTCTTTCTTTCTACTGAAGACACTGGATGACAGAAGGCTCAACTCCGGTGCTCTTCACTGACCCTTCCCTGTCTCCATTTTAACTGTCCATAATTGTGTTTGTGGATTGTTTAAAAGCAGTCTTGTCGAAGCTCCAAAATTCACGGTTGAAACCCGTGCCTTCATGTAAGAAGTTGTTTTTCTCTGCAAAAAGAAGCTGAGAACATAACTGATTTTTTTTAATTGAAAGCTTTGTGTGACAAATGTTGTTGTAAAGAGCTCAAACCACACAGTGTCCACCATTTTGAGAACCGAAAAAAGGAAAGAAAGATGGCCCATGTCACGTCAAACGACACCCTTCTCGCTCCCTCCCTATCCATCCATCAGTTCAAACAGTCTTATACTGCCATCCAGTGGTCAAAAAAGGTACTACACACGAAATTAACCAACGTTTCTTCTTAAATTTGACAATTACTAACTGTATTGTCAAATTTCAAACAATATTATTGTTTATCGCAATAATTTCTGAGACAATTAATCGTCCAGAAAATTTTGTTATCGTGACAGGCCTATTTATAAACCCTCCCCACACTCTTGTAATGTTCTTAATGTTCTATCTAAACTCTCTAAAAGAGAGCAGACAGACTTATGCAATGGTTACTGAGCCAGTGCTCGGGATACAGAGCACAATGCTCTGGTTGGTTGCCTTCCATCAATCAGTGTCATGCACGTTGAAAACCCGCAAAACAGTTAGTCCGTAAAAGTCGAACTGCGAAGTACCAAGGAACTACTGTAGTCCTTACTAGCACTGTCTATGGCCTCCTTATTCAACTAAAAACTATTGGAAATTATTCATGAATTTGATGTTTTACCTTTTGCTTCATGCTTTCAGATAAATTAAAGCTATAAAGTCTGTCAAAATACTGTACTAGCTGTAAACCACCAAATTATTGGTATTGTAATTTTCCAGTTGTATTTTCATACTAGACTATGAACTGTGATTGGATGTTAATGTAGCTCAAAGTAATCTGGATTTTCGTAAAAACTTTGTTCGAAAACAAACATTAGTTAAACTGATGGATTAAGTAATTTGCGGGGTTGTAATTTAGTAGAAGTCCATACTTGTTTAAAGAATTACAACACAGTATTGGTAAATGAAACTGAACAAGAAGTTTCATCAAAAGAAGCTACTTGGTTTTAATGGTATTTGCCTACACAGTGGCTTTTTAATTAAATCAAATAATGAAAAGCAATTTTTTTTTACTTGCCTATGTACACAGAGCAAATATTTAAACGGCTCAACACGACAAACATCCGTAACGTTTATTTAAACTCCTGTTTTAGGTTATACATCAAATGCAATCGTATACACAGTATTTTGGAAATCTTTTGCACAGTTGCCTCGTTACATTTTATTCTGTAAATTCATACTGACTGGAATTTGTGCTTCACTTCAGCTTCCCGTGCAACTTTTCCGTACTCCGCCAAATGACTCATGGCGACTCCTGTTAGTCTTCTCTTGGCTGAATGTGGGAACCAACTGTAAATTCACAGCCCTTTTTTTTGTTTTTGTTTTTTATGCTGACGCATTATTGGATTTTGAGCTTAAGGAAGGACCTTGTTGTTCTAATTCCTTCTGAGAGTCACACGGGCACTCCTCTGAGTCATCGACAGAAATGCTCACATTTAAAACGGCTTGTGTTTCAACTGGAAACAAATTTTGTCAACCTCTGGTAACACCAGTGTCCTGGAGGTGAAATAGGATACTGTTGTCTGCAATGCTAAAACACCAACTTAGGTAAACATCAACTGGGCAATTTGAATGCAGGTATTTTGATTTTAAATAGTGTGACGACCTCAGGTGTTTCTATTTTTGCACCTAAGGTTGTTCAAGACGTGCAAGAAGCAGAGCAGCCCTCATTAAAACACGTGCACGTCCTGCTGCTGTCATTCTACTGGAGACCTGTCAAACAAAGCATAAATCATTAGAAAAATAAAAAGTTACCAAAGTTATAAAGGACTTAACTTGGATAGGTAGAATTTTATGAATTTTTTTTGTTTGAGGAGTAAAGGTTCAATATCTGAAGGTTTCAGTTTTAGTGATGCAGCAGTAGAGGGCAGTATAAGACTATCAGTACTCACTGTGTGCCACACCTTACAGGTGAAAACTGAAACATAGGCCTATGTCAAAACAACAAACAGTGTTCAGTCACATTTGCTGTAAAAACTAAGTACGGGTATTTTATTAAATGTAATGTAAGATTAACATTTTTAGTTAATAAGTAACTGTGCTTTTGCTTATTTGTAGTTCCAGTACTTTTCCATTTATCGGTCATATTACACATCCACTTATCAATTTTCTTTACCCACTTTTTCGTGTCGGCTCTCAGGAGAAATTGCCCACAAGTCCATCAAGACAAATGTCCACTCACATTCTCAGTCACGCTGTTTGACAGTTTAACATGCGTGTTTTTGGACTGCGAGAGGAACCCGGGGAAAACCCATGCATGCACAGGAACATGTACATTCCACACTGAAAAGCCTAAAAGGGATCTGAACCTTCGACTTTCTCGATGTGTGGCGACAGCTCTAACCGCGTATCTGCTGTGCTGCTTGTAATAATAAAACACTAATTAAACATTTCAAATACTAACTGGAAAACAAAGTCTGGTTGTCTAAATAGGTTTTATTGAACTTTATTTATAAACGGAATACAAATTGATTAATTTTTTTAAAATAAAAGTAAAGTTTGATGATTATTAGCAGCATGTAAATAATAAATCTGTATTGTATGGAGTAGGTTAAGGTCACAGAGGGAGTCTGAATACTGAAGAAAAACAAAATCACCATGGCACCATAGAAGAACTAAAAGTTTGATATAGTGTTGCGAATTCAAAAGGTTGAAGGAAGCTCTGAAACGAATGTGCAAGTTTATGCAGGTTTATTGTACATAATAAGAATAAACCTTACAGCAACAACAGACCTGACTCCGAGCACAGTCCACACACACATCTTCAAAGGCAGGGCCACGGTTATACCATACCATACCATACCATACCATTTTATTTATAAAGCACTTTAAACAGGAACAAGTCCACACCAAAGTGCTGGACAAACAAACACCTGGAACCTGGAACCGCCTTGGACTGCTTCGGGACCGCCCTGGAACCACCTACACTACCACGTGACCCTCCTTTCATTCAACAAACTATCAGCTTCAATGTAAACATCAAATGTTGGGTCTGTTGAATTGTGCAGGCGTGTAACTGTTCCCTAGTGAAAACAAAGCCCGAGAGAAAGACGTTCTGCCTTGTGTCACATTTCACATTATAAGGCAGAATTAAGTGAATACAAATAATAGCACATAATGGGTGTAATGTAATACTGATAGAAATATATTTCAATAGCAACCGGTAATACTAACGTCACACATTAACCCGTACAGTGACGAAAGTTGTTTTTGTAGTGACACTTTCTTAAAATTTAGAAAAGTTTTTATAAGTAATGCTGAGTAAATGCAACCTTTAAAAAATACAATAAGGATTAAATTGCCCAAAGTGATGATTGGAAAATAGGTTTACGCAACAGATCTTCATATACAACTTCATATAGCGATTGTGTACCTTTTCACATACATAAAGTGAGGCTGGTACGAGAAGTAATATATTGGGTTTTTGCACCATAACCCCCGTAAAAAAAAAAAAAACTGAGACAACAGATTTACTCAGGTTTACGTGACAGATATCACAAATATGCGGAGCAGCGACTTTTGCGCCGCTCGTCCTGGAATGTGAGACGCTGACAGCAAAGAGGAACTCTTATCTGATTTCCATACGAACGTACTGTTTTTCTCAAAAAACCTGTGACTGTTGAGACACACATCTGCAGGAAAGAACCAGCATCCTTTTTGTTACTGGTTCAATGCGTTTATTATTTTTCGTTTACCTTGCATCATGTGCTTTGTGCCCGGGCAGAATGGCTCACTATTGTTGAGGATCTGGTCTGACAGGATTTCGGAGAACAGCACTGAAGGATGAATGCCACCTCGTCTGGCAACATTGCAGAAGATTGACAAGACTAATTAGGCGTGGCAGCACCTAGAAGGAACTCCCTACTTTGAGATTTTTTTTACTTGGGTATAATTTTTTTTAAATTATACGAATAAATTGTGAAATCTAAACGAAAATCATTCAAACAAAAGATTAGAGCCTTAAAGTCAAAATGAAAAAGCATAAACTTTATTGTAGGATCTGGAAAAGAATTTAAAAAAAAAGTGAGGCAAAAATTTTAACCAAATTAAGCAATTGAAGTTAAATCTATTCTGTTCAATGCTGGTTATAAAACTTTTTTTTTCAACAAAACATATTTCAGTTGTGTTTATATGAAGCTTGTATTAGTCGGAGCAGCTAGTTAAATGCAAGGCCTGTCACCGGAGAGGGTGTAACCGAAACTATGCAGGTCGGGTGTGGCGCTGCTGCCTCTAAAAGCATAGGCTTGCTTTGATTTTAAAGTTTTTTTTTAAATTAGTTATCCAAGAAAATTAGGTTATATCAGCTGCCAGACGTGATGATCTGTTTTATTAAAATGCTACATTTCAAAAATAAATTGTTCTTCTAAATCACCATTACTTTTTAAAGTGTTTTGAACACTGATAAGAAAACCAACTGGAAAAGTAGCAACTGCAGATAAAAGGCCTGATGGAGACGTGTTTCCCACTTGTCTAAAGTCAGAAAGTTGAGGGAAAAGAAGTAAAGAATAAATCTGTTACATTAGATCATTGTCCTCTTCAAGTAATTCTTTCACACACACACAAAAAAAATCTGCAATACAACTTGGTTATCAACGTGTAAAGTTTTGAGACATGGATCCTCTGCTACAGTCATTCAGAATTTTAATACGCTTTTCAAACTTATGTTTAAAAGGCAATTGTTCCTCTTACATGAGTACCATAGATTTGTTTTTGTTTTTTTTACCGGGCACTCCGATGAATCTACGCTGCCTTCATAAAATGTTGTTGTTCATATTAAGCGAATTATCTTGGAATTTAGAAGTATACCAGTCATTTGTCAATATTTTTAATCTAGTTTTATGTGTTTTATACTGCTGAATTTATAAGACATTCTTTCCCTATGTAGGAATAAAATCTAGATAAGTTTATAATATATGAAACATAGGAAGCAAATAAATACCGGTAACTATATAAAAAAAATGTTAATCTACATGATTTTAACTGAATGTGGAAAATTATGGCTTTACAAAGTTTAAATTTGATCAGTACGACTAAATCAAACTTTAAAAGGTGAACATTTCATTTATTGTTGCCGGTCTGGTGCTTTTTTTTTCAGGGCTGTGATTTCCTGGTTGGGGAAATCCTGGGTCAGATGACAATGAGGTTTTAATTTCTCAGAATCTTGTTGATGTCACAGTTTGTATTTTTAGTAATCAAGACTTTTTTATTTGAATTTCTTTGGGAATTTGGATCAGATTTCAGTCACTAACAACTGGATTTGTCCCACACGACCTTAGTCACACAGTTTTTTTTCTTTACATTTTAACTAAACTAAAAGAAGGTTAAAATAAAGAACATTCCGTAGCTTTGTTTGGGATTGACGTCTGTATTTTTCATAACAGCAGTCACAAGGAACTGGCTTTGAAACTGGAGCAACTGGTTTTTATGAGGAGTTTCAGGCCAAGTCACACACACACACACACACACACATGCTGCAGGGTTTCAGTCTCGATGTCTGCGCTTTGGTTTGGTGGGAACAGTGAATTCTGTGAAAGATGACTGAACGTGGCAACAACATGGGTTCAGAATAAAACAAGGTTTAATTCAAGCAGACAGGCTTGTGATTGTGTTTTATTTCGGCTCATTATGTTACAAAACTGATAACAAGAACAAATTATTAATTATGTAATGTTTACTTTAAAAAAAAACTAGGTTACACTTGACATATCTTCACTGATGTTTGCTGACCGAAATTCAGCTGCTGACAACTAAAACATGTTTTCAATCATTTCTAGGGATGCATTCAAGCTTCACAATTTAACTCATTTTTATACATTCTCTCCTGATCCAATACTTTAGATGCAAGTTTTCTCGCAATCCAGTAATTTAGATGCAGTTTTTTCGCAATACAGTACTTTAGATGCAGTTTTTTCGCAATCCAGTACTTTAGATGCAGTTTTTTTCGCAATACAGTACTTTAGACACGATTTTTCTTGCAATCCAGTACTTAAGATGCAAATTTCTCCTGATCCAGTACTTTAGATGCAACTTTTCTCGCAATCCAGTACTTTAGATGCAGTTTTTTCGCAATCCAGTACTTTAGATGCAGTTTTTTCGCAATCCAGTACCATAATTTAGACACAATTTTTCTTGCAATCCAGTACTTAAGACGCAAATTTCTCCTGATCCAGTACTTTAGATGCAACTTTTCTCGCAATCCAGTACTTTAGATGCAGTTTTTTTGCAATCCAGTACTTTAGATGCAGTATTTTTTGCAATCCAGTACTTTAGACACAATTGTTCTCGCAATCCAGTACTTTAGATGCAAGTTTTCTCTCGATCCAGTACTTTAGATGCAATTTTTCTCTCGATCCAGTAATTTAGACACGAGTTTTCTCACAATCCAGTACTTTAGATGCAAGTTTTCTCGCAATCCAGTACTTTAGATGCAAGTTTTCTCGCAATCCAGTACGGTACTTTAGATGCAAGTTTTCTCGTAATCCAGTACTTTAGATGCAAGTTTTCTCACAATCCAGTACTTTAGATGCAATTTTCTTGTGATCCAATACTTTAAATGCAATTTTTCTCACAATCCAGTCCTTTAGATGCAATTTTTCTCACAATCCAGTACTTTAGATGCAATTTTTCTCGCGATCCAGTACTTTAGGATGCAGGTTTTCTTGCAATCCAGTACTTTAGATGCAGTTTTTTCGCAATCCAGTACTTTAGATGCAGTTTTTTCGCAATCCAGTACTTTAGATGCAAGTTTTCTCTCAATCCAGTACTTTAGTTGCAATTTTTCTTGCAATCCAGTACTTTAGATGCAGTTTTTTCGCAATCCAGTACTAGATGCAGTTTTTTTTCGCAATCCAGTACTTTAGACATATTTTCTTGTAACCCAGTACTTTGGATGCAAGTTTTCTCTCAATCCAGTACTTTAGATGCAATTTTTCTCTTGATCCAGTACTTTAGATGCAATTTTCTTCTGATCCAGTACTTTAGATGCAAGTTTTCTCTCAATCCAGTACTTTAGATGCAAGTTTTCTCTCAATCTAGTACTGTACTTTAGATGCAATTTTTCTCTCAATCCAGTACTTCAGATGCAATTTTTCTCTCAATTCAGTACTTTAGATGCAAGTTTTCTCTCAATTCAGTAGTACTGTACTTTATATGTGATTTTTCTCCTGATCTGGTAATCTAGATTAAAGGAAAAACGACATAGGAGATTAGTAATTTATTTTCTTAAAAGGACATCAAATAAATCAAACTTTTATTTTTATTTTTTTTAGATGGATTGTTTTAAAAGTTTTTTGCATCTTTTTTTAAATTTTTTTTAGTTCCTGATTATAATACCATAATTCTTTATGTAAGGTGTTTTTTATATGTAAAATCTTGCATTCAAAAATTTAAATTTATGAAGTCAGGTTCAATTTGCAATTCCATATTGCATTGTCATTGCCTAGTTGCATAAATCAGTTTACTGTAAGTGACCAGTAAAAAAAAAAACTTTACGCTTACTGATAAACTATCTAAAAATGTAAAGTTGTAGAGTAAAACTAATTTAAGTTGTATTAATGTGGAGTTTTTATAGTGGAAAAATAAACCATCACTTTCAAGATTTGGGGATTTTAATGATATAAAATGTTAACAGAAATTGCAACAACACATCTTTGTATTTACTCACTAATATATTACTGTAACCTATTGTATATTTTTGAGGACAAAAAAAAAAGAATAGCTGTATTAAAACAAATTTGATGTTTTTTTTGCCTATAACATGTAATATGTAAATGTGAAAATACCTTTTTTGACATTCATCTGCATAATTCAGCTTTGCTTAAAGCTTATTTAGCTGCAGAAGTTAAGGCAGTTTTTTAAAATTGTATTCATTCTTCAAAGTATTATTTTTCCATGTGTCAGTTACAGTTCAAGACTAAAATTGTAAATTGCACTGAATACACACATAAATAAAGCTTTCATAGTTTGTACATATGTTACACAAGCCCAATTATAGTTTCTTTTCATACTCAAACTTATACCTGGAAAATCTTAGTAAACTTGTCCCTGAGCTGCATTCCTCTTCAGAGATCAAGAATTCAATTTTACTGGAAGACACCTGACGAAGTTTACCATCAGATACCAGATTACCGGTATATCAGTTTTGTTGCACTGAAATGAATAGATTGGTATGCTCAAATTATTTTGATATAAAACAATAACGTTAAAGCACCTTGTCTAAGAGACCCGTGCAACTTTTGAATGTTTCTGTGGTCGTGCAGCATTTAACATGCAAAGTCTCAGCGCTAATGAACATCCTGAGTTGATGCAAAGCTTTTAGATCAATTTGTCAAGATTACCGATAGTCAATCTACTGTGACAACAAAACAAAACACGTAGCTTGATTTTACACAGGTTAATATTATTTTCAGACTGCCACGCTACTTGGTTGTTTGTCTTTGGAAGTTAATCACAGCCGTTAGCTCAGGTTGTCTTTGTGTAAAACTCAAAAGCCTTTTTTTGTTTTTTTTGTTTATGGTTTTAACACCAAGTACACATCATAACCTTGACTTTACATGAACAAAGCTTCATTTTGAGGATTATTCCATGACAAACAGGACAAAAGCTTCTGTGGAGTACACCAACAGGAATAATGTACTGTATAGTGTAAAGAAGGTGTTTCCATAAGCATGTGTTTTTATGAATGATTGATGTGACCATGTTGGAAATAAATATGCAAGTAACACGCTCAAGTGTCAGTAAATGCTAGTCCACATTAGCAACGTCTATCACCACAAGCTTTGTTTTATTATTTCATTTTTAACGCTCCATTTAAAGCGTTTGAATTGATGGCGAATGCTGAAACAGTTTTTCAGCTCATCCTCCACTTTAGTAGACTTCGATTATTAGATCCCAGCTGCTCAAACTGAAATAAATTGTTATTCTTTTCATTTTGTAACAGGATTTCTTCTTGTGTTTAATTGTCCGTTTCCATTTTGCCATCTTTTCTCCACATCCCCTATCCTCCTTTTCTTTCTAAACCTAACAGGTCAAACTCTGAGGTGCTACCAATGCCAAATTGGCTTCTGGAACCTGTGCCTTACCAAAGAAGTCACATGCCAAGATGGAGAACAGTGCTTCAGCGGTGACGGGAAAGCAGGTGAGATGTTCAACGTAAAACAAGTTGTATCTAATGACAATCTCTCCAACAATTTTTTTGACATCAGCTTTCAAAAAAATCCCCTTCCCTGACAGCATTGCTGACACGCACGTCCTGAAGCCGAGCGGGAGAATAAAAAGTTTTGTCGGCAAACGTAAAAGCATGTTTATTAAACCGTAGTGACAAGGCGGTTTTAAGTTAAGAGAAATTGAGTCGCTAAAAAAATCTTTTATTTAGTGGTCAGTTAATCTGATGATCACAAATAAACTTTATATAAAACTGTTGCAAAGCCGAAGTCGAACACTTATAAGTAGTAGTGCTCGTAAACTCACATAAAATGCTTGACAACTTCCTCCTTCTTATGTAACCTCGGGAGTATTTACCGATTTATTAAATTAAGCCGTAGTAGCTGATAAAATACCTGATTTTAGTGATTTTTATGAGGCCAACACAGTTTGTACATCACTGTAATCTCAAATTCATCAGGGTTTCATTAGAAAAAAAACCTTTCTTGCTATTATTGAGCATGCATGAGGGCTTTCTTGCCTTTTGTTTACGAATTCTTCGGGTAGAATTCGGAACATTTTGGCGCTCGCCACCGCTCGAGCTGCTCACCGCTTCTCGTAAGAAGAGAGAAGGAAGAACATAATGTTTGCTTTCCATCTTACATCTGATTTTATTGTTGGCGACAAAACATCACTCGTTTATTACATATTATGTGATAAATGTTTGGTAGGGAATAATGCACATTTGGTGGTTATTTCTATTTTCGACGATGCACTAATACATACGTTTCAAATAAAAAAAATATAGAAACATTGCGTTCTTTGACAGCTATTTAATTTAACTCACCGTTTATCGACTGATAAAGGTATGGATGTATGGATAGCTGGATGCTTTATTGTCCCCAAGGGGAAATTTGTCTTGGACATTGTGCGCTAACAAAGCTTCTTCCACAATTAAATACACTACAACCAATCAAATCATGTGAACCCAATACATTTGGGATCCATTTTAAATGTTTATTAGTTTTGGAGATTTTATCAGTTACCGTATTTTCCGAAATATAGGTCGCACCCGAATATAGGTCGCATTGTCCAATTATTCCCAAAGAATTGGAAAAATCCATAAATAGGTCTCACCTACGTCAAAATGTGGACCGTGTTTAGCTCTGCTGCAAATGTCTCTTCCACAGGAGCGCACAGCAAGGCTTTTAAGAAGATTAACACTTAAAAAACAATTGTTTGATAAAAATTATAGCAAATATGTGTCTGAGCTGAACTTTTCTTTAATAAATGAATAATTTTAGCAGGATAAACACCTAAAAAATATATTTGTTAGCTGACATTATTGTAAGAGTGTGTCTCAGTTTAATTTTTGTTAATAAATGATTACAAATCAGCTTATTTTATAAAAAGCCATAAATAGGTCGCACCTGAATATAGGTCGCAGGGCATGCAAAAATGATAAAAAGCCGCAACCTATATTCCGGAAAAAACGGTAATACCTTTAACATGCATACCTTTTTTATTTTATTTAGAAAGATCTATTAAAAGGCCACTTTTCTAAAATCAGATATCAGCCACGTCTGTACGTTTGATCAACTACCAAGCAGGAAGATGAAGATGCAGCTGCTTAAGAGTAGCCCACAATTTTTATTTTACTGAGAATACTTGTCATCGCTCACCCTCTGCCTTTTAAACACATTATCAATAACTGAAATATCAATAACTGAAACAAACTCTTTTGTCTCTCCACAGCTGGTTTTGTCAGTGTCAAAACGAAGGGCTGTCTTGTAGTGGCCAACTGCAACAAGACTACGGATGAGACGATCTCTATCAGCAATTCCAGCGCCACCCTGTACAAGATAACGAAGACGTGCTGCAACACAGACCTGTGTAACGGGGCCCCAGGCCTGCCTGGGACCTCTGGGCTGAGCCTGGCCCTCGCCACCATCTTGGCTCTGTTTGTGGCCAACATTTTGGTTTAACACAATGAAACAAAGTGCACAAATGCAAAACGAAACTTTTTGTACAGACAGCACAAGATCTAATTTACTTTAGCTATTTTTTTTTTTTTCTGATCTAGTTTGTGGGTTTGCTGTTTTTTAAAAGGGGGGGGTGGGGATTTTGATTTTTGTAAGCTGACCTCCCTTCTGTTTTGCATTTTTGTACATGCTTCATCTGCTATTTCAGTCACACAACTGCATGACGAATGTGGCCAAGACATAGTGTGCTAAAATTCACAAGCTTAGTCACAAGATGGGTATTTCTAGTTTACCATTTGCTCAATGGAAATTCATCAGCTATGGCCTCCTTATCCGACAAGTAATTATTGGAAATTATTCTTACTTTTGATCTTTGTTTTCACTTTAATCAACGGTTGGTCTTCTGCCAATGTGTTCTACCGCAGCTACCGGAAATAGCTATGAATGTATCTGGGAATGGGGTGTCTGACTTGGCGTATGAGCATTGGTTTCCACTAAAAGGTCCATTGCAAGGGTAAAAAAAAAAAAACTTTAATGTATATTGCTTTACAAACTTATTTTAGATGGAGACATGTTAACAGTTTGTCTCTTTAGCCCCTTTTCCATTAGTAACGGTAAAGCACGGTTCGACTCGACTCGGCACAGTTCCAAGTCTTTTCCATAGCACTTATTTGTGGAACTGGTCCCTTTTTCTCTGGGATTCCAACTGTGCAGTACTGGCCTTAAAACGTGACGTTAGACCACTGTCGGTCACTGATTTGTCAGGGGGTGGAGTCACTGGTTGTTTGAGAAACTTTCACAGCAACCCAATCTGTCATTTGCAATAACTCGAGGAGGGACTGGACCAAGTTTTAAGATTTTAAAAACCATTATAACAACACCATGGGTGATGGATGGAGCTCCCCCAGTTCCCCCGGTCCTCTCCACCAGAACCTCGGAGCCCCCTCAGGCCGGGCAGGGCATCATCTTCCCGGCTCCGAGCTCTGCCGGTCACCACAGAGGATCCTTCGTGCTGCCGATCCGCAGGAGCCGTTACTGAAAGTATAAAGGAAACACAACTCATACCGTGCTATGCCAAGTCGAACCGCGCTGTAGTTCTAATGGTACTAATGGAAAAGAGGCTATTGCTAGCTAGGCTAACGGTACTTTCATGTTTTTCAAACATTCCAGCTGTTCTTTGAATCAATGGCCATTAATCTCCTGAATTATTGAGTAAAATGAGCTTTTGTACACATTTCAATTTCTACTAATTTCAAACTTCATTTTGTGTTGACCTAATATAAACAAAGATATATTACCCTACTGAGTTGGTTTGCATTTTTAATGTGTAACCCCTCAAAGCTCGAACAGTTTATGCTTTTATTTTTGATATTGGTGTCAAATCTAAAACAGGTTTTTGCCTAAAAGTTATGGGATGTAAGCTTTGTTTTTGGACTATGCATGTATGTAAAGCATACAGTATATGGTGTTTATGGAAAACATGCACTGCTTTAGATGTTCAGGTGTAATTGAAAGACTGTTGTCATTTATAAATCTTAGAGTTTACCATTTGATAGAAATGTCTATAAGGTCCTCCTTAAACTGTCTTTTTAATATTTTCTCAAAAATGAAACTCTTCCAGGGAATTGATACTTTGAGAAAATGTTCTTGACAATGTGCAAAATAAAGATGGGGGAAGTAAACCTGTGAGAGGTTGTTGGCGTGATTTATTTTATTTTTTATAAAATTTGTTCATTTTTTAAAAAACACAATACAAAACAATCCCATAAACGATAACATACAAAATATAAAAAAATGAAAGGTAGCAGAAAGAAGAAAAAAATCTATAAATCGGTTCAAATAATAATAATCTTCCAGTAACAGTACAAAATGAATAACTCTTTCTAATTTTATAACTAATACAATACACATTACGCTACTTCATATATATTTTTTAACAATTTAGTTTTGATAATTTTCTTAAATGTACACATTGACTTGGCATTTTTAACTTCATTCTCCAAACTATTCCATAATCCAATTCCCTGGATTGAGGTAGAACGTCCCTTCAAACTAGTTCTGAATTTTGGTTTTACAAATATCTCTGTCCCCTTAAGATTATAGCAACTTTGTCTTTTAACAACATTTATTTGGATATTTAAAGGTAATATACAGTATGTTATTCTGAGCCCTATACATAACTGATAAAATATTATAATCTACCAAATCATGGAACTTCAATAACTTCAGTTGATAAAATAATGTCCTTGATGGATGACATTCTTCCGTGAATGTACGTTTATGTTTATTATTATATTATATTTAGTACGTACTGTAATTAGTAATTCCATGTAGTTTAGCAAAACAAGTTGGGAGAGGAAACGTTGACAAGTGGAATGACAGGTGGTGGGGTGATCAAGAACATACTTGATGTTTTTTGAGGTGTGGCTTTATGCCGGAACATAAGTTTATTAAAGTTTTTTGAAGCAAACATACCCCTCCTCCAACTGTTGAAACATTATAAAAAGATCTGTCTTCAGAAACGAGCTTCTCAGTTCTGACTTCTCGCATTTTTTTTATAACCTTGGCGACGAGCAGCTTCAGGCCTTGTGTGGAAACTTGTATTTTTTTAATCCTCAAGACATAACCAAGAACCCGACCAACAAACTGAGATGGGGAAGTTCCTTTTTGCTGTTGTTGCAGCTGTTGCATCTTTGGCTCTGGGTAAGAAAACGGCGACCCTCCTAATTCGTTGATTAATTGTTTTTACTAAAATACGCTGAGATCGATAGGCGGATAGGTGCAGCATCCGCAGTGAAGCGGGCGCTGTACCGGTCTGTCGTGGTGAAGAGAGAGCTGAGTCGAAAGGCAAAGCTCTCAATTTACCGATCGATCTACGTTCCCACCCTCATCTATGGTCATGAGCTTTGGGTTGTGACCGAAAGAACGAGATCTCGGATACAAGCGGCTGAAATGAGTTTTCTCCGCAGGGTGTCTGGACTCTCCCTTAGAGATAGGGTGAGAAGCTCAGTCATCCGGGAGGGACTCGGAGTAGAGCCGCTGCTTCTCCACATCGAGAGGAGCCAGTTGAGGTGGCTCGGGCATCTGGTTAGGATGCCTCCTGGACGCCTCCCTGGTGAGGTGTTCCGGGCATGTCCCACCGGGAGGAGACCCAGAGGAAGACCCAGGACACGCTGGAGGGACTATGTTTCTCGGCTGGCCTGGGAACGCCTTGGGATTCCCCCAGAGGAGCTGCTCCAAGTGGCTGGGGAGAGGGAAGTCTGGGCCTCCCTACTTAGGCTGCTACCCCCGCGACCCGACCCCGGATAAGCGGAAGAAAATGGATGGATGGATGGATGTTGGCACCTCCACATCATTGCATTCAGTTTTTATTCACAATTTGTTTAGTGTCCCAACTTTTTTGGAATCTGGTTTGTATTCATTCAACCTTTATTTAGTCAGGTAAATCTTTTGAACCTCATGGGCTCATTTACGAAAGCGACCTGCTAAAACTAAAGAACAATGAACAGCAGTGATAGAATTTCATTAAACAATAAACAAACAAACAATAAACAATAGAAAACAAAAAGAGAGAAAAAAACAAAAAGATTTTTTTTTTTTTTTTTTTTTAACAAAGTATCAAAAAACTAGCAAAACATTATAAGGTAGACGTATAAAATCAAAGACAGGAACAAATCTGCATTGGTTTTTGCCAGGATTCCAACAGATTCTGAAAACCATTTAGAGAAGTCAAGGCCGAGAGCTTCAGATCTTTTTGTAAGATATTCCATGAAGCAGGAGCAGAGTAGGAGAAGGCCCTTTTTCCAAGTTCAGTCCTCACTGACGGAACACTGCAGGTAATCATGTCCTGAGAGCGCACACTGTAGCTGCACTCACGCAAAGACATGTAGGAGGAGATGTATGAGGGCAGCAGACCAAGAAGTGATTTAAAGATGAAAATGTACCAGTGGAAGAGTCTGCGTGAGGTTAATGATGTCCAGTTAACCAGTGAATACAGGGTGCAGTGGTGGGTACGATAATCACAACCAGTTATGAATCTTAGTGCACCATGATAGACCACATCCAACATCCGCAGGGTGCTTGTAGGAGCATTCATGTAGAGAATGTCACCGTAATCAATGGAGGGAAGGAAAGTCACAGACACAAGGCGTTTCCTAACATTCAGTGATAGACAGGATCTGTTTCTGAAAAAGAAACCCAGTTTAACTTTCAATTTCTTCACTAGGTTTTCCACGTGGAGTTTAAAAGAGAGATGTGAATCGATCAGGATACCCAGATATTTATAGGAATCAACAAACTCAATAGGGACACCATTTGAAGAAAATCAGAGGAGGATCTGCTGGAACCGCCTTCCTATTTGAAAAAAACATCCCTTTTGTTTTATCAGCATTTAGGACAAGTTTGAGACGGAACAAATCTGACTGGATGATGTCAAAAGCGGATTGCAGTAACTGGAAAGCCTTAGCTACTGTTTTAGCTCGGCAATAAACAACTGTATCATCAGCATAGAAATGTAAGGATGCATCAGGGATGCAGTGACCTACATTAGCTATGTAGATTGTAAAGAGAGTTGGTCCTAAAACTGAGCCTTGTGGTACACCATTTTTAACTGTTAAATAGCTGGAAGAAGCACCGTTATGTTGAACACATTGCCTCCGATTGGAAAGATAGTTAGAAAACCAACCGATGGTGTGATCAGAGAAACCGATTTCTGAGAGCTTATGACACAGGATGTTATGATCCACAGTGTCAAAAGCTTTAGACAGGTCTAAGAAAAGTGCAGCACAATAGTCCTTAGCATCCAATGCTTCAACAACATCATTCAGAACCTTCAGAGAAGCAGTTGTTGTGCTGTGTTTTTTCCTGAAACCAGATTGATGGAGAGGTAAGATGTTAAATGAGTCCAGATAGTTTTTGATCTGAGAGTTTATCAGTTTTTCTTGAACCTTGGCTAAGATGCAGAGTTTAGAGATCGGTCGATAATTGTTCAATGAGGTGGGGTCACCTCCCTTCAGCAAAGGAAGAACAAAGGCTGTTTTCCAAGCATCCGGAATGGTGTTTTGGCTTATGGACAGATTAAAGATGTGGGTCACAGGGACTGTGATGATATGAGCAGCCAGCCTTAAGAAATAAGGTGGAAGTTCATCTGGACCTGCAGATTTTTTAGGATCAAGATCATTTAACAGTTTATTTACCTCACTGACTGAGAACGGAGAAAAAGAGAAGGTGTGATTAACAGATGGTTGACTTGTAGGAGGGATTTGATTTGTTGAAGTTTGATTATTAGATAAAGTGGCCGATTTTCCGTTTGTAACTGTATCAAATAAAGAACTAGAAGCAACAAAATGTTTATTGAAACAGTTCAGGATCTCGTGCTTATTTGACACAGGAACAGAGTCAACAAGAAATTGTGATGGGAGGTCAGATGATTGGGGGGTGCCTGAGAGAGATTTAATGGTTTTCCAGAATTTTTTAGGATCGTTTAGATTTTTGGAGGTCTGAGATAAGAAGTAGTTACGTTTTGCAGCTTTGATGGCAGTTGTGCATTTATTCCTTAGCTGCCGAAATTTCAACCAATCAGTGTCTGAGTGTGATTTTCTTGCTGCTGCCCAAAGATGATCTCTCCAGTGCAGGAGATCAGCTAGTTCAGGAGTAAACCAGGGGCTGTCACGGCCCTTTATCCTGAACTGCCGAAAAGGAGCGTGTTTGTTTACAAAGTCAATGAAACTATCATGAAAATAGTTCCAAGCGGTGTTCACGTCATTGATTTGTAGGATACGTTGCCAATCAAAGTGGGATAGATCCCAAAGGAATGACTGTTCACAGAAACGTTTCAAATCCCTTTTTTGGATTATTCTGGGCTTAGCAGGTGGAAGTTTAGTAGATCTAAGAGCTGCTATTACGGAATGATCACTCAAAACGTTAGCAAATACACCTATACCAGGAAATTTGTGAGGTGCATTTGTGAAAAACAGATCTAAGGTGGAAGATTTTTCGGGACATTTTAAGTTTGGTCTGGTGGGAGAATCGATAAGTTGTGTTAGATTGAGAGATAGGCAACATTCCCTGAATTTATCACAGAGGGGGGTCGACTTATTCCAGTCAATGTTGAAATCTCCTGCCATAACAATCTCATTGTGTTTTAAATTTCCTATGAATTCAGTCAGGGAGGATAGAGCTTCAGGTGTTGCGGAGGGGGGACGATAACAACCTACAACAGTTAAGGGCTGACCTCCTTTCAAACTGATGTTCACAGCTAAAGCCTCAAACTGGTTTGCGATTGTTTTTTTAGACACAATCGTGGCAGCCAAAGAGTCTCTGATGTAAATAGCGACTCCACCTCCCTTTTTATTACGATCACAACGATAGATCTTAAATTCATTGATTGCCAAGTCATTTTTCGAAACAGATTTTTTGAGCCAAGTTTCAGAGATAACGATCACATCTGCCCCAGAAGAAGTGATTAGGATTTTCAGTTCATCAAGTTTTTTTAGAAGGCTACGAGCGTTTACATGCAGAAAACGGAGACCTGAAATATTTTTAAACTCATTAGGTGTACAATAGTTAGTAATTGGCCCTGGGTTGGGCTGAATCCCTGAGATCATTAACAACAATAATATCAGACATTTACCTGACTTCTTTGTCACTGATGTGTAATTACAGGAGTTAACGGTGTGACATTTTGCCCCCATAATTGAACCATGTGAAACATTAATGAAGACACGATCATTCAGAACCCAAAAACAATGAAAGCTGCAGTGATGGACAGTCCCTGATGTGTTGATAAGATTCAGTGATTCCAGGTAGTCTGAGAACTGAAAATAATGACAGTAATATGGATGATGCAGAAAAGTCTCAGACCATAAAGCGTCACAAATTAGGTGGTCAAACAGTTCCGTTGTGGAGAAATTTGTGGAGGAATGTGGGGGGATCCAGCCTCCTTGAGAATATGAATGGATGTGGCCATGGTGAACACAGGCTGGATCCAGAATCAACGGAAAGAAACAAACAATTTGTAGCAAACAGCAGAGTGAGCTGCCAGAAAGGCCTCCTGGAGTTAAGGGCATGGTTGAAGCCTGTTTCAAGTCAATAAAGGGAAGGGACAACAGCGTGAACAGCACCAACAACGAAGCTCCTGATACGCAGCGATACACGTCACACTCTGCTCGTCTGATCCAGAAACAGCTCACAACAGTGTGAAACAGGCACCAATGATGATCCTCCGCGCTTCACTCTCTGCTCGTCTGATCCAGAAACAGCTCACAACAGTGTGAAACAGGCACCAATGATGATCCAGTTCCTCCGCGCTTCACTCTCTGCTCGTCTGATCCAGAAACAGCTCACAACAGTGTGAAACAGGCACCAATGATGATCCAGTTCCTCCGCGCTTCACTCTCTGCTCGTCTGATCCACAAACAGCTCACAGCAGTATGAAATAGGCACCGAAACAATGATGATCCTAATCTTCTGCGCCTCACATCACGTCACGCTGCTTCACGACCTCTCTGCTGTCTGAGCCAGTTGGATGTTTTCAATGAAAATGACTGTTTTCTCCAAATGAGGCTCTTTAAACAGTTATCTACATCAGGTAAGATATTTATTATGTGGCTGACATTTGACATTAACAAATAATGCAACACACTTTAACAAAGTCTTGAAACAAATGAACAAAGTCTGAAACAAATGAACATTCATTCATTCATTCAACCTTTATTTATACAGGCTAGCCTCGTTGAGTCACGGGGACTCATTTACAAGAGGGACCTGTCTCACTCACACCAAACAACCATCCACTCTCACACCTAGGGTCAATAGCCTATATGCCACGGACTTCCGTTCCAGCACTTCCGCATTCATTACACATGCGGCGCACTTCCGGTTTGCAGTCAACACGGTGTTAGCGATGGCGTTCTTCACGAGATCTCTGCAGGACTTGCCGACAGTCACTGTTAATAATGTCTACAGAATAATTCAGACCTTCTCTAAAGCGCCCACATCTAAGAAGGATAAAGGATTTAAGCTTTGTGTCCAACTACATAAATAAATATGAAGGTAAGTCGGTATTTGTTTTCAGTTCACCAAACTGCCTCATGTAGGCTAACACAGCTAACATAGTTAGCCTTGCTAATCTGTTGAGTAAACGTGTTTTGTCTGTACAATGTTTTCTTATTAACACAAATGTTAGTTTCAAACAAGGAGGCAGGAGAAGTCACAGTTAGGGCTGAGTGTTTACAGTCCATGAGGAAGAGAACCAGAAGCCCCACTGTTTGAGTCAAAGCCACCTGACAGTTCAGTTTCAAACAAGGAGGCAGGAGATTTAGAGCAGATTTAGAAACAAAAGTTATTTTAATTCAAGTTTGTTTACAAAAGTTGAGCTGAAGTCAAACCTGTTAAATCACTGTTTGTAGCAGGCCTTAATAAGAGATGTTTTCTTTCACTGCACAGGACACGGCAGGTGTTGGTGATGATGAGGGAACCCCTGGTCCATCCTAGATGTTTGTGAGACGTGGGAAGACACCACCGCTACAGCTCAAACATGAGGGAAGCAGTGAGGAGCTGAGATTGGATCCAAACAACAACAAACAAGTTGTTCCACTGAGGCACTGTAATCTGACTGATTACATGTTTTTAAATCTCCAAAAGCAGTCGAGGAAGCTGGGAGTTAGTCAGAAGATGTAATAATAATAATATAATTTAAACAGTGTTTAAATATTGTGCCTCATTTAGCTTGACTCATACGTTTTGTACAGTAATGTAACATTATCATCAAATTTCTTTTTAATAAAATGGCTAAAACGACTCTAAGCCTGTCTTAAACCAAAATACAGTACACATTTTTTTTGGGTGATAACACAT
>JBBPBX010004628.1:0-16717 GCA_038048925.1 Garcialebias charrua
ACATATACACGCGAACAACATAGAACTACAAATACACGAGAACAACACAGAACTACATATACACAACAACACAGAACTACATATACACGAGAACAACATAGAACTACAAATACACGAGAACAACACAGAACTACAAATACACGAGAACAACACAGAACTACAAATACACGAGAACAACACAGAACTACAAATACACGAGAACAACACAGAACTACATATACACGAGAACAACACAGAACTACAAATACACGAGAACAACACAGAACTACAAATACACGAGAACAACACAGAACTACAAATACACGAGAACAACACAGAACTACAAATACACGAGAACAACACAGAACTACAAATACACGAGAACAACACAGAACTACAAATACACGAGAACAACACAGAACTACAAATACACGAGAACAACACAGAACTACAAATACACGAGAACAACACAGAACTACAAATACACGAGAACAACACAGAACTACAAATACACGAGAACAACACAGAACTACAAATACACGAGAACAACACAGAACTACAAATACACGAGAACAACACAGAACTACAAATACACGAGAACAACACAGAACTACAAATACACGAGAACAACACAGAACTACAAATACACGAGAACAACACAGAACTACAAATACACGAGAACAACACAGAACTACAAATACACGAGAACAACACAGAACTACAAATACACGAGAACAACACAGAACTACAAATACACGAGAACAACACAGAACTACAAATACACGAGAACAACACAGAACTACAAATACACGAGAACAACACAGAACTACAAATACACGAGAACAACACAGAACTACAAATACACGAGAACAACACAGAACTACAAATACACGAGAACAACACAGAACTACAAATACACGAGAACAACACAGAACTACAAATACACGAGAACAACACAGAACTACAAATACACGAGAACAACACAGAACTACAAATACACGAGAACAACACAGAACTACAAATACACGAGAACAACACAGAACTACAAATACACGAGAACAACACAGAACTACAAATACACGAGAAACACACAGAACTACAAATACACGAGAACAACACAGAACTACAAATACACGAGAACAACATAGAACTACAAATACAACACAGAACTACAAATACACGAGAACAACATAGAACTACAAATACAACACAGAACTACATATACACGAGAACAACATAGAACTACAAATACACGAGAACAACATAGAACTACAAATACACGAAAAACAACACAGAACTACATATACACGAGAACAACATAGAACTACAAATACACGAGAACAACATAGAACTACAAATACACGAGAACAACACAGAACTACATATACACGAGAACAACATAGAACTACAAATACACGAGAACAACATAGAACTACAAATACACGAGAACAACACAGAACTACATATACACGAGAACAACACAGAACTACAAATACACGAGAACAACACAGAACTACAAATACACGAGAACAACACAGAACTACATATACACGAGAACAACACAGAACTACAAATACACGAGAACAACACAGAACTACATATACACGAGAACAACACAGAACTACAAATACACGAGAACAACACAGAACTACAAATACACGAGAACAACACAGAACTACAAATACACGAGAACAACACAGAACTACAAATACACGAGAACAACACAGAACTACAAATACACGAGAACAACACAGAACTACAAATACACGAGAACAACACAGAACTACATATACACGAGAACAACACAGAACTACAAATACACGAGAACAACACAGAACTACATATACACGAGAACAACACAGAACTACAAATACACGAGAACAACACAGAACTACAAATACACGAGAACAACACAGAACTACAAATACACGAGAACAACACAGAACTACAAATACACGAGAACAACACAGAACTACAAATACACGAGAACAACACAGAACTACAAATACACGAGAACAACACAGAACTACAAATACACGAGAACAACACAGAACTACAAATACACGAGAACAACACAGAACTACAAATACACGAGAACAACACAGAACTACAAATACACGAGAACAACACAGAACTACAAATACACGAGAACAACACAGAACTACATATACACGAGAACAACACAGAACTACAAATACACGAGAACAACACAGAACTACAAATACACGAGAACAACACAGAACTACAAATACACGAGAACAACACAGAACTACAAATACACGAGAACAACACAGAACTACAAATACACGAGAACAACACAGAACTACAAATACACGAGAACAACACAGAACTACAAATACACGAGAACAACACAGAACTACAAATACACGAGAACAACACAGAACTACAAATACACGAGAACAACACAGAACTACAAATACACGAGAACAACACAGAACTACAAATACACGAGAACAACACAGAACTACAAATACACGAGAACAACACAGAACTACAAATACACGAGAACAACACAGAACTACAAATACACGAGAACAACACAGAACTACATATACACGAGAACAACACAGAACTACAAATACACGAGAACAACACAGAACTACAAATACACGAGAACAACACAGAACTACAAATACACGAGAACAACACAGAACTACAAATACACGAGAACAACACAGAACTACAAATACACGAGAACAACACAGAACTACAAATACACGAGAACAACACAGAACTACAAATACACGAGAACAACATAGAACTACATATACACGAGAACAACATAGAACTACAAATACACGAGAACAACACAGAACTACATATACACGAGAACAACACAGAACTACAAATACACGAGAACAACACAGAACTACATATACACGAGAACAACACAGAACTACATATACACGAGAACAACATAGAACTACAAATACACGAGAACAACACAGAACTACAAATACACGAGAACAACACAGAACTACAAATACACGAGAACAACACAGAACTACAAATACACGAGAACAACACAGAACTACAAATACACGAGAACAACACAGAACTACAAATACACGAGAACAACACAGAACTACAAATACACGAGAACAACACAGAACTACAAATACACGAGAACAACACAGAACTACAAATACACGAGAACAACACAGAACTACAAATACACGAGAACAACACAGAACTACAAATACACGAGAACAACACAGAACTACAAATACACGAGAACAACACAGAACTACAAATACACGAGAACAACACAGAACTACAAATACACGAGAACAACACAGAACTACAAATACACGAGAACAACACAGAACTACAAATACACGAGAACAACACAGAACTACAAATACACGAGAACAACACAGAACTACAAATACACGAGAACAACACAGAACTACAAATACACGAGAACAACACAGAACTACAAATACACGAGAACAACACAGAACTACAAATACACGAGAACAACACAGAACTACAAATACACGAGAACAACACAGAACTACAAATACACGAGAACAACACAGAACTACAAATACACGAGAACAACACAGAACTACAAATACACGAGAACAACACAGAACTACAAATACACGAGAACAACACAGAACTACAAATACACGAGAACAACACAGAACTACAAATACACGAGAACAACACAGAACTACAAATACACGAGAACAACACAGAACTACAAATACACGAGAACAACACAGAACTACAAATACACGAGAACAACACAGAACTACAAATACACGAGAACAACACAGAACTACAAATACACGAGAACAACACAGAACTACAAATACACGAGAACAACACAGAACTACAAATACACGAGAACACACAGAACTACAAATACACGAGAACAACAAAGAACTACAAATACACGAGAACAACATAGAACTACAAATACACGAGAACAACACAGAACTACAAATACAACACAGAACTACAAATACACGAGAACAACATAGAACTACAAATACAACACAGAACTACAAATACACGAGAACAACACAGAACTACAAATACACGAAAACAACACAGAACTACAAATACACGAGAACAACACAGAACTACAAATACACGAGAACAACATAGAACTACAAATACACGAGAACAACACAGAACTACATAATACACGAGAACAACATAGAACTACAAATACACGAGAACAACACTAGAACTACAAATACACGAGAACAACACAGAACTACAAATACACGAGAACAACATAGAACTACAAATACACGAGAACAACATAGAACTACAAATACACGAGAACAACACAGAACTACAAATACACGAGAACAACACAGAACTACAAATACACGAGAACAACACAGAACTACAAATACACGAGAACAACACAGAACTACATATACACGAGAACAACACAGAACTACAAATACACGAGAACAACACAGAACTACATATACACGAGAACAACACAGAACTACAAATACACGAGAACAACACAGAACTACAAATACACGAGAACAACACAGAACTACAAATACACGAGAACAACACAGAACTACAAATACACGAGAACAACACAGAACTACAAATACACGAGAACAACACAGAACTACAAATACACGAGAACCACAGAACTACAAATACACGAGAACAACATAGAACTACAAATACACGAGAACAACATAGAACTACAAATACAACACAGAACTACAAATACACGAGAACAACATAGAACTACAAATACAACACAGAACTACATATACACGAGAACAACATAGAACTACAAATACACGAGAACAACATAGAACTACAAATACACGAAAACAACACAGAACTACATATACACGAGAACAACATAGAACTACAAATACACGAGAACAACATAGAACTACAAATACACGAGAACAACAAAGAACTACAATACTGTACACGAGAACAACATAGAACTACAAATACACGAGAACAACATAGAACTACAAATACACGAGAACAACACAGAACTACAAATACACGAGAACAACACAGAACTACAAATACACGAGAACAACACAGAACTACAAATACACGAGAACAACACAGAACTACAAATACACGAGAACAACACAGAACTACAAATACACGAGAACAACACAGAACTACATATACACGAGAACAACACAGAACTACAAATACACGAGAACAACACAGAACTACAAATACACGAGAACAACACAGAACTACATATACACGAGAACAACACAGAACTACAAATACACGAGAACAACACAGAACTACAAATACACGAGAACAACACAGAACTACAAATACACGAGAACAACACAGAACTACAAATACACGAGAACAACACAGAACTACAAATACACGAGAACAACACAGAACTACAAATACACGAGAACAACACAGAACTACAAATACACGAGAACAACACAGAACTACATATACACGAGAACAACACAGAACTACAAATACACGAGAACAACACAGAACTACAAATACACGAGAACAACACAGAACTACAAATACACGAGAACAACACAGAACTACAAATACACGAGAACAACACAGAACTACAAATACACGAGAACAACACAGAACTACAAATACACGAGAACAACACAGAACTACAAATACACGAGAACAACACAGAACTACAAATACACGAGAACAACACAGAACTACAAATACACGAGAACAACACAGAACTACATATACACGAGAACAACACAGAACTACAAATACACGAGAACAACACAGAACTACAAATACACGAGAACAACACAGAACTACAAATACACGAGAACAACACAGAACTACAAATACACGAGAACAACACAGAACTACATATACACGAGAACAACACAGAACTACAAATACACGAGAACAACACAGAACTACATATACACGAGAACAACACAGAACTACAAATACACGAGAACAACACAGAACTACAAATACACGAGAACAACACAGAACTACAAATACACGAGAACAACACAGAACTACAAATACACGAGAACAACACAGAACTACAAATACACGAGAACAACACAGAACTACAAATACACGAGAACAACACAGAACTACAAATACACGAGAACAACACAGAACTACAAATACACGAGAACAACACAGAACTACAAATACACGAGAACAACACAGAACTACAAATACACGAGAACAACACAGAACTACAAATACACGAGAACAACACAGAACTACAAATACACGAGAACAACACAGAACTACAAATACACGAGAACAACACAGAACTACAAATACACGAGAACAACACAGAACTACAAATACACGAGAACAACACAGAACTACAAATACACGAGAACAACACAGAACTACAAATACACGAGAACAACACAGAACTACAAATACACGAGAACAACACAGAACTACAAATACACGAGAACAACACAGAACTACAAATACACGAGAACAACACAGAACTACAAATACACGAGAACAACACAGAACTACAAATACACGAGAACAACACAGAACTACAAATACACGAGAACAACACAGAACTACAAATACACGAGAACAACACAGAACTACAAATACACGAGAACAACACAGAACTACAAATACACGAGAACAACACAGAACTACAAATACACGAGAACAACACAGAACTACAAATACACGAGAACAACACAGAACTACAAATACACGAGAACAACACAGAACTACAAATACACGAGAACAACACAGAACTACAAATACACGAGAACAACACAGAACTACAAATACACGAGAACAACACAGAACTACAAATACACGAGAACAACACAGAACTACATATACACGAGAACAACACAGAACTACAAATACACGAGAACAACACAGAACTACAAATACACGAGAACAACACAGAACTACAAATACACGAGAACAACACAGAACTACAAATACACGAGAACAACACAGAACTACAAATACACGAGAACAACACAGAACTACAAATACACGAGAACAACACAGAACTACAAATACACGAGAACAACACAGAACTACAAATACACGAGAACAACACAGAACTACAAATACACGAGAACAACACAGAACTACAAATACACGAGAACAACACAGAACTACAAATACACGAGAACAACACAGAACTACAAATACACGAGAACAACACAGAACTACAAATACACGAGAACAACACAGAACTACAAATACACGAGAACAACACAGAACTACAAATACACGAGAACAACACAGAACTACAAATACACGAGAACAACACAGAACTACAAATACACGAGAACAACACAGAACTACAAATACACGAGAACAACACAGAACTACAAATACACGAGAACAACACAGAACTACAAATACACGAGAACAACACAGAACTACAAATACACGAGAACAACACAGAACTACAAATACACGAGAACAACACAGAACTACAAATACACGAGAACAACACAGAACTACAAATACACGAGAACAACACAGAACTACAAATACACGAGAACAACACAGAACTACATATACACGAGAACAACACAGAACTACAAATACACGAGAACAACACAGAACTACAAATACACGAGAACAACACAGAACTACAAATACACGAGAACAACACAGAACTACAAATACACGAGAACAACATAGAACTACAAATACACGAGAACAACACAGAACTACAAATACACGAGAACAACACAGAACTACAAATACACGAGAACAACATAGAACTACAAATACACGAGAACAACACAGAACTACAAATACACGAGAACAACACAGAACTACAAATACACGAGAACCACAAAGAACTACAAATACACGAGAACAACATAGAACTACAAATACACGAGAACAACATAGAACTACAAATACAACACAGAACTACAAATACACGAGAACAACATAGAACTACAAATACAACACAGAACTACATATACACGAGAACAACATAGAACTACAAATACACGAGAACAACATAGAACTACAAATACACGAAAACAACACAGAACTACATATACACGAGAACAACATAGAACTACAAATACACGAGAACAACATAGAACTACAAATACACGAGAACAACATAGAACTACATATACTGTACACGAGAACAACATAGAACTACAAATACACGAGAACAACATAGAACTACAAATACACGAGAACAACACAGAACTACATATACACGAGAACAACACAGAACTACAAATACACGAGAACAACACAGAACTACAAATACACGAGAACAACACAGAACTACAAATACACGAGAACAACACAGAACTACAAATACACGAGAACAACACAGAACTACATATACACGAGAACAACACAGAACTACAAATACACGAGAACAACACAGAACTACAAATACACGAGAACAACACAGAACTACAAATACACGAGAACAACACAGAACTACAAATACACGAGAACAACACAGAACTACAAATACACGAGAACAACACAGAACTACAAATACACGAGAACAACACAGAACTACAAATACACGAGAACAACACAGAACTACAAATACACGAGAACAACATAGAACTACAAATACACGAGAACAACATAGAACTACAAATACAACACAGAACTACAAATACACGAGAACAACATAGAACTACAAATACAACACAGAACTACATATACACGAGAACAACATAGAACTACAAATACACGAGAACAACATAGAACTACAAATACACGAAAACAACACAGAACTACATATACACGAGAACAACATAGAACTACAAATACACGAGAACAACATAGAACTACAAATACACGAGAACAACATAGAACTACATATACTGTACACGAGAACAACATAGAACTACAAATACACGAGAACAACATAGAACTACAAATACAACACAGAACTACAAATACACGAGAACAACATAGAACTACAAATACAACACAGAACTACATATACACGAGAACAACATAGAACTACAAATACACGAGAACAACATAGAACTACAAATACACGAAAACAACACAGAACTACATATACACGAGAACAACATAGAACTACAAATACACGAGAACAACATAGAACTACAAATACACGAGAACAACATAGAACTACATATACTGTACACGAGAACAACATAGAACTACAAATACACGAGAACAACATAGAACTACAAATACACGAGAACAACACAGAACTACATATACACGAGAACAACATAGAACTACAAATACACGAGAACAACACAGAACTACATATACACGAGAACAACACAGAACTACAAATACACGAGAACAACACAGAACTACAAATACACGAGAACAACACAGAACTACAAATACACGAGAACAACACAGAACTACAAATACACGAGAACAACACAGAACTACAAATACACGAGAACAACACAGAACTACAAATACACGAGAACAACACAGAACTACATATACACGAGAACAACACAGAACTACAAATACACGAGAACAACACAGAACTACAAATACACGAGAACAACACAGAACTACATATACACGAGAACAACACAGAACTACAAATACACGAGAACAACACAGAACTACAAATACACGAGAACAACACAGAACTACAAATACACGAGAACAACACAGAACTACAAATACACGAGAACAACACAGAACTACAAATACACGAGAACAACACAGAACTACAAATACACGAGAACAACACAGAACTACAAATACACGAGAACAACACAGAACTACATATACACGAGAACAACACAGAACTACAAATACACGAGAACAACACAGAACTACAAATACACGAGAACAACACAGAACTACATATACACGAGAACAACACAGAACTACAAATACACGAGAACAACACAGAACTACAAATACACGAGAACAACACAGAACTACAAATACACGAGAACAACACAGAACTACAAATACACGAGAACAACACAGAACTACAAATACACGAGAACAACACAGAACTACAAATACACGAGAACAACACAGAACTACAAATACACGAGAACAACACAGAACTACAAATACACGAGAACAACACAGAACTACAAATACACGAGAACAACACAGAACTACAAATACACGAGAACAACACAGAACTACAAATACACGAGAACAACACAGAACTACATATACACGAGAACAACACAGAACTACAAATACACGAGAACAACACAGAACTACAAATACACGAGAACAACACAGAACTACATATACACGAGAACAACACAGAACTACAAATACACGAGAACAACACAGAACTACAAATACACGCGAACAACACAGAACTACAAATACACAAGAAATACACGAGAACATTATAAACACAGAAAACTTCAGTGTACAGTTCCTTGTTAGGACAAGAGGAACGTGCACCACATTCTGACCAGTCATCCAGTCAGACCACTTCAGGCTTTCAGGTTATTCTCTGATTAAAAGGGACAGTCTGGTCATTTTTGACCTTATGACCTATGACGTCCATTAACGGAGACATGAAGAAAGAAGAAGTAGTTCTCCAAGTCTACTAAGACTAGAGTCCCTCAGAGGCAAACAGAACAAGTTTTACTCAGAACAGCTTGGACAGAATACTACATTAGTGTGTACAAGTACACATCAGTGTGCAGCTTGTTTGTGACTCAGCTGAACAACCATGTTTCCTCACAGATGTTGGCATCACTGGTTAAACTGTGTTGACCGTCTCATGAATGGAACCAGTTTAAAAAGCCATAGTGATCAGCTCGGGTTTGAAAACCTGAATGAAAAGAATCAACAAGGTGTTCACCTCCTCAGACATCTCCAGCAGAGCTTTGTTGCTGCTCTCCCACCTCATGCGATACATGGCCGTCTCCTTCTCCAGCTTCTTGATCTTCTTAGTCATCTGCGAGCGTAGAGGAAACACTCCCGTTAGAGGCGGCACCGCCAGCGGAAACATGGCCGCTCTGCAGTCACCTCACCTTCTCCATCTCCTGTTTAAAGGTGGTGAAGACCTCGTTGCTCTTGGACAGCGTGCTCTGAAACTCCTCGAACTTCTCCGTGTACAGCGACAGCTGGAAAAGGAGCACAGCAGAGGTCAGGCGCGGCTCTGCAGCGCAGCAGCAGCGGCGTGTCGAGGCTTCGAACGGCGTGGACCTGCTGCTTCAGGTGAACCTCCTGCTGCTTCATGAGGTCGCACATCCTCTGAGACTCCACGGCTTCTTTCAGCAGCTGCAGGGAAACACAAGCTACAGTCAAATCACTCCGTCGAGGAACAGTTTGTGGTTGCTAAACTCTGGCGGCCATTAGGCCTGTCACAATAACACATTTTGATGGGCGATTACGCAATTGTCTAAAAAAATTATTGCGATAGATGATAATACTGTACTGTTTAAAATTTGACAATAATTAGTAGTATTGTCAAATTAATAAGAAATGTTGGTTAATTTTTGTGTATAGTACCTTTTTTGACCACTGGATGGCAGTATAAGACTGTTTGAACCAAAGGATGGATAGTGAGGGAGCGAGCAGCGTGTCTCTACGAAAACTAGGAGGGAGGCCCCTTGACGTGACATGGGCCGTCTCCATAGTTGCCAAGTCTGTTCATTCTAAGCGACTTTGGGCTTTTTCTTATTCTAAAATTCCTTGCAAATCTTACGAGTCGCGGCTTTTTGGGCTTGTTTTGAACGTGAAGTTGTTCATTGGGGCTTGACTTTCTTTCAGAGTGAAACTACAGTAGTTGATTATCTCCAGCTCCGTACAATAAAGCAAAAGACGAGTGTTAGTAGGTAGTTTGTCCCTTCCACGCCCCCGTTTCCTGTTTATCACTCCCGCCCAAGTTGGTAAGGCAACAGGCGCACACATAGACAAATACAAATACGCCTGTGGGTGCACACCCTAAACACTCGTACTGTGGCCGACCACTAAAATGTAAAACTAAGTTATTCAAAGTGTTTGGCATAATTTTGCTGTAGTTTATGTGTAATGCCATAAGAAATGTATGTTTAAAAACAGCCTCTGTTTTACACAATGTGGTGGGTTGCCAGTTGGGCTTGTTTTGATGGAGCTGGTTGCTTGTTTCTATCGAGAGATCTGGCAACAATGGCTGTCTCTCGTTCCTTGTTTTCAGTTCTCAAAATGGCGGACGCTCGGTGTGGTTTGAGCTCTTTAGCATTTGTCACACAAAGCTTTTAATTAAAAAAAAAAATCAGTAAACAAGTTCTCAGCTGTCTAAAAAAGTTCAGTCTGGTCCTCTGGACATTCAAAAACAAAACAAATTGTAGAAACGTTTCGTCTTTCATCCGAAAGACTTCCTCAGTCTGAGATGCTGTACTGTACTCAGCTCAGTCTTATAAATGTCCAGAGGACCAGACTTAACTTTTTTACATTTTTCTACCTGGATTATTGAGCATGCAGCAGGATTAAAGTTCTCAGCTTCTTGTTGCAGAGAACAACTTTTTACATGAAGGCACATGAATTTTGGAGCTTCGACAAGACAGAGGTTTTTTTCCAGAGGTCGGCCTGTTAGCTTGGCTCGTAGCGTAGCTGCTTTTAATGACCCAAAAACATGATGTTGGATCGTTAAAACAGATTTTAAAGAGAAAGGGAGGGGTCAGTGAAGAACACTGGAGTTGAGCCTGTTGTCATCCAGTGTCTTCAGGAGAAAGAGACACGAAGAAACGAAGTCGATAAATGAAAATGAGGTAGATAATTTTCATTTTTCATGCGATTAATTGATGTATTGTTTATTGCAACAGGCCTAGCGGACATCTTGGATACGGTTGGCTCCATCACTACTGTGGAAGCTTCACAGATCAGCAGCAACAACATCACATCATGTTGCTGCTGATCTTTCTCGTGTTGCTGTGTTCATTCTTGCTCACACAGACTCATGTTCGTGCTGCTGTTTGACGTAATGTTTTTGATATTAGTGCTTAAGTGTATTTTTAGTTGATGTTTTTATTAGTTCATATCTTAGATGTTATTACCGTTTTTCTTTTACATTTAATTGTTGGATGTAACTGGGACCCTGTGTACATAATTTTGTTCCATCACATGTACCACATGTGGTGCGAATGACAATAAAGATTCTCTGACTCTCAGATTCATCCTGAAGACACACATCTGGTGTTCTTGTGTGTGTGTGTGTGGAGCTCCAGGACAGAGCGTGTCCACGAGGAGGTCTTTGAAGGCGTTCTGGGAGAACTCACAAAGTCTTTTTCTCGGTCGTGGCGCTCCTCGGACTCCTTCAGCAGCTCCTGCGCCTGGTGCAGCTTGGCGTCCACCAGCTGCTGCTGCAGGTCTTTGTGCTTCACCACTTTGTCTATGTGCTGCCCAGACACACACACACGTCAACACCCGGCAGTGAAGAACACTAAACAAGTGAGGGACGGGAGGAGAAGCTCACCTCCTCCCGCAGCTTGTACTGCTCGTACAGCTTCTTGAGCTTCTCGCCCAGGTCTGCGTTCTCCTGCCGGAGGCTGGCGTTCCTTCGGTTGTGCTGCTCCATCTGAGCCTGGATGTCGTTCAGCGTCGACTGGAAGTGAGACGTCACCTCTTTCCTTTTCTCCTCCTCCAGACGAGTTCTCTGCACTCCTTCCTCCTGCACAGACAAGAACCATCAAGATGAACAATCGATGGTGAAATCTCCAGCAGCAGAAGGCCTCAGAGAGGAATCAGGACGCCGTGGTACCTTCAGGGTCCGGTTGTGTCTCTGCAGCTCCCTGCAGAGACTCTCCAGCTTGCTGCGGGCCAGGATGGCCTTGCTGTGTTCGTTCCTCAGGTTGTCCTTCTCCTGGACCAGCTGAGCCTGCTTCTTCTGCAGCACCTTCATCTGCTTCTGGGTGTTACGGTGCTCCTCCAGCTGAGCAGAGACAAAACGTTTAGCTCTCTGAAAACACCCCCGTCCTTTAAAAACCACCACTGCTGATGATTCAAGGTGGAAACTTATTAAAGCCCACCGGACCATCATGCTCCTGAAAGCACTCAAATGATGCTAAATGTCATTTAACTACAAACCGGAGTCCAAAAAAGTTGGGACACTAAACAAATTGTGAATAAAAACTGAATGCAATGATGTGGAGATGGCAAATGTCAATATTTTATTCGTAATAGAACATAGATGACAGATCAAAAGTTTAATCTGAGTAAATGTAACATTTTAAAGGAAAAATATGTTGATTCAAAATTTCACAGTGTCAACAAATCCCAAAAAAGTTGGGACAAGTAGCAATAAGTGGCTGGAAAAAGGAAATTGAGCATATAACAAACAGCTGGAAGACCAATTAACACTAATTAGGTCAAGTGACAACATGACTGGGTATAAAAAGAGCTTCTCAGAGTGAACCATAGATGGGGTTGAAAACAAGTGGCTCTGCAGGAGCTGCTCACCAGGTCGGCGTACTTCTTACAGAGACCGGCGAGCTTCTCCTCCGGAGTGCTCAAAGTGTTGAGGGTCTGCATGAGGAGGGTGATCTCTTTCCCTGAAGAACCAGCAGAAGTGAACAAAAACACAAAACCAACAGGTTCTGTTAGAAACAACCCAGTTAAGGTGAATAACCAAACTCTACAAATGTAATAAAGATCTCAACTGATTATCAGTCATGTGTGGTTCTGCACAGAACATTGTTTGAGCCGTCCTTACCCAGACCCTTCACCTTCTTCTTCTCCTGAGTCTTCTTCTCTGCTCCGCTGGTGGCCTTCCCTTCCTCCTGCTTGTCGTCTTCCTTCTCGCTCGTCAGACCGTTGAGCGCCGGGCTGTGAGGCTGGCCGTTGACCTCGGAGATGGTTCCCCGGCAGTAGGTGCTGAGGATGTCCTCGAGCTGCCGGCTCAGCTCCTCGGCCACGTCACACTGAGGGGGAGCGGCGTCTGCAGCTGGAGACGGGAAACAAACGAGCTCAACCTTTCCAACACGACAACCACCGGTAAACTGTTGTTTTCAGTGTTCGATCTTTATATTCCACTGCTTTTACCTTTAGAGAACAATAAACAGGAAGTTATTTAGCCAACGTCTTATACCGAGAGGCTAACGTGAGTTTAAAGGAAGAGTCTGTCCATCTGCTGACGTGGATTTTAGGGTAAAAGTTTGAAATATCTCACTTGTAGTTCATTCGACAGGCTTCGTTTGAAGAAACAAGAGTTTATAACCTCAGGATTCATTTGGTTAGTTCAAACACAGCTGAGCCCAGAAGAAATCCTTGTCTAAAACTGCTTTAATCCAAAAGATTTCACTGCAAACATCAGTTTACAGAGCATCAGTTTCAAATGATCTGCTGTTTTGGCTGAAATAGAGGTAGTCCTCGACTTACGATGGTCTTGAGTTATGACGTTTCATGTTTATCTCCCATAAAAAATAAAATAAAAATTGAAAATTTATTTTGAAAAGCCGAGTTACGCAGTTTCCGGTTTTACGTATTACACGTAGCTGCGGTGGAATTCTGCCCTGTACGCTCTAAAAAGCTAAGTCTGGTCCTCTGGATATTCAAAAAACAAAACAATACTGTACTGTGAACCCTGTTTTACGTCGTAAATGGAACGGAATACGGCAGAGGGACCGAGCTGGACGGCGGTTTTACGTCGTAAATGCAATAGAGAATACGGAGGAGGGACGGACGGCTTCACCGCAGCATCCCAGTAGGAAATTAACTCTTTTTTTCCCTTTATTATGGCTCCTAAATGTATGTGTTTTTTGATAATTATGTAGGGTACTGTGTTAGGATAGGCTAAGTGCTTGGTAAAATACAGTACTGTATGTATATGGTGCAGTATGTATGTATATTCCGACTTACGTCGAAATTCGGTTTACGACGCCGAGTAGGAACGGATCTCCATCGTAAGTCGAGGACTACCTGTATCTGCTGGAAATGATCCTTGGATGCACCAAACGAGCTACACGTCCCTGCAGCTGTTGCTCTCTGTGCTTAAAATAATAAACCTCCATGTAGATAAGAGCGTTAACAGCAGCCTGAAGGTTTGTGATTTACAACAACCACAGCGAATCTGTTGTAGAACAGCAACAATATGCTTTGGTTCATCAGTCCTGATGGATGAAAACAGGCAAGATGGCATTTGGTAGTAACTTCTAAACAAAACCCACTTCTATAAGGACAAACTTGTCTTTTACGTTATTTAGTGTTTTCACAGTTCACTTTGTCCACAGCTGAGCTACATCACATGCTGAACTTCAACCATCTCTTAAAACATTAAGTCAATAATAACATCCATGTTTCCTTGACCCTTGTTTGTGACAAAACAGTGGCAGCAAAGGTCAACGTTTGCAAGAGTAGTGAGACCAGCTAGGCTGTATGGTCTGCAGACAGAGACATGGACAAAAAGACAGGAACTGGAAGTAGCAGAAATGAAGATGTTGAGGTTCTCCTTAGGAGTGACAAGGATGGATAAGATCAGGAATGAGATCATCAGAGGTACAGCACATGTTGAACAACTGGGAGATAAAGTTAGAGAGACCAGACTGAGATGGTTTGGACATGTCCAGAGGAGGGACAGTGGGTATATTGGTAGAAGGATGTTAGAAATGCAGCTGCCAGGAAAAAGACAAAGAGGAGATGTATGGATGCAGTTAGAGAGGACATGGAGGTAGTTGGAGTGAGGACAGAGTGAGATGGAGGAGGAGGACTCGGTGTGGAGATCTCTGAAGAGGGAAAAGTCAAAAGAACAAGGAGTAGAAACTCAAACCTTGTTTAAAAAAATGAAGTAAATAAATGTGATATTTAAAAGTCATCATGT
>JBBPBX010004628.1:19200-48505 GCA_038048925.1 Garcialebias charrua
ATTTTTATTTTTTTTGTTGTTGTATTTCCTCCTGTAGAAAGTACCATACCTTGTCAAGTTTTGGATTTAAAAATAAGGGAAATTTTCTGCCGGGTACGCCGAGCCATCCCACTAGCCCAGGGATCTGCAACCTTTATGATCAAAAGAGCCATTTCTGCCCCTTTGTTCACTAAATTAAACGTTTCCGGAGCCACAATACCTGCTACAACTGGGATTCTCAACTGGTGGCCCACAGACCACTTTAAGTTTGTTAAAGGACAATTTTCTGACCAGTAGTTTTCTGGCCATTGTAAAGCTGAAAATATCTAATGATTTGTTGATATTTTTACATTTTAAGACTAAAAAAGACCAGATTATCATAAAGAAGGAAAAATAATGTGATCTTTCCCAATTAAAAAATAAAATAATGAACTATGCAGGTCTAGGTAAATTATTTTAATTGTGGAAAAATTAAATATCCTACTTCGAATAAATAAAGTTAACTTATGTTTTACTCCTATTTGTTCTAGTATTCACACATTTGCAAAGGAAATGACAGGAAAAACTGCTAAAATTAGCCCTTTTTGTTGTTATAAGAACAAATAAAATTCAGTTTAAAGTTAGTTTTGATCAAAGCTTGGAAGAGCCACTGCTGAGGGACCAAAGAGCAGCATGTGGCTCCAGAGCCGCAGGTTGCAGACCCCTGCACTAGCCCAACCCTTACATTTTAAGACAGGTTTACAAGAAATCTAAAATAACTACCTATCAGCCACTTTCAAACCAGTTATGTGATCACAATCTGATAAGCCTACCTTTGTGCTTGACGGATTTTTCATGCTGACGGACATCGTTCCTTCCCCCATGAGACACTAAAGTCGCAGTTACAAATCTTAAAAAACGCATAATAAACTTTAGGAAAGTAAATTCGCTGTCCCATTTTTCAACATATTTACACGAAGTCTTAACTTTTTTGGCAGGGACGCGTCCTCTCTCGTTACTTCTCGTTACATCCATCTCTGTGTTTTTCCGGGTTTGTTCTCGACCGCGCCAACACTAACATCGCGAGAACTGCCACCGAGGCGACTGCAGGTGGCAGTTCTCGCGAGGCTAGTGACAGAGGCACCGGAATGTTTTTATTTTTATTTTTTAATGATATTATAATACGGGAGATTTCCGGGAAAATAATAATTCGGGATAACGACGGGAAAAAGGGGTAAAATACGGTATAATTTCCCGGCCAAAACGGGAGACTTGACAGATATGGAAAGTACATCTCATGGTTCTTTCCTTGTTTTCACACCTGTAACCTTCGTCCCGATACGGATGGGAGAGGCCGCGCTGAAAGACAAAATGTGATATATCTTTTGATGTCTCATATGGTGTCCTGATAGCAGCAGCTTCACACACGTAGTCCCCTTCAAGATGACTGTGCGTACATATTCACGCTGTACTGGTGCAAACTTGTGCAATGTTAACAAAAGTACTCTGACTCTCTGACATCTGGACCTGCCATACTGTGATTGTCCTCCTTCCTGTCCTCTCAAACCCGAAAAACAGTAATAACATAAGACAGGATCTAAGAAAAACGTAAACTAAAAATACACTAAGCACTAATAGCATAAAAACATTACTTCGAACAGCAGCACGAACATTAGTCTGTGTGAGCAGATGAGCATGAATGAACAGCAACATGAAACAGATCAGCAGCAACAGGATGTAATTTTTCACAGTGATTATTCTGGTCAGATATTCATGAGTCTAACAGCCTCAGGGTAGAAGCTGTTCCTCAGTCTAGTGGTTCTACACTTAATGCTCCTCAACCTCCTTCCTGAGGGGAGCAGGGCAAAAAGTGTGTATGCTGGGTGAGTGTGGTCCTTCATGATGCAGGTGGCTCTCTTCCTGCATCTAGAGGTGTAGATGTCTGTGATGGTGGTGAGACTGACTCCAACATCTTCTGTGCAGCCTTCACCACTCTCTGCAAAGCTTTTCTTTCTGCAGCTGTGCAGCCTCCATGCCACACATTGATGCTGGAGCACAGGATGCTCTACACTGCACACCTGTAGAAGGAGGTGAGACTGTCACAGATAAGAGACACTCTTTTGAGGACCAAAATGTTCACATTTTGGAATGAGAAGACAGATGGTTTGAGAGATGGGTGAAGGAAGCAATTTATGTAAAAAATAAATAAAAAAAGAAAAAGAAAAAAAGAGAGATAAATCTCATCTCTAAACACAGGAGGTCGTCTCAGAAATCAACTTTCAAAAACTTATTATGCAGCTTTAGGACCCAGCCAGTTTCACACCTATCAGATGGGAACAGAGGGGCCTCATCTGTGAATAAGATTAACAATGACCTTAAGAAACCTACTGTGTGGTGTGATTAGGTCAATCTGCATGTGTGTCTTCTCAGAGTCAAAGTCAGAGTCAGTTTATTATTGCCATTGTCAATGAATACAATTCACTGACTAGGAACTTGCTTTGGCATAAAGGTGCAATAAAAAGAAGTATAGTAAAATAGAAGAAAAACATATGTACAAACCAACCAATAAACACAATACAGCACAATATTCACAATAAATGTGCAGTGACAAATGGTGCTAAATGAAGATAAATGGAATGATGATGTACAGTGTTAGGCCAGTGATAAATGATTAAGGCAGAGTTATACAGTAACATGATTATGAATGTTCAGAAGACTGACGGCAGATGGAAAGAAACCCCACACACTCTGCTCTTTGAATTGAAAAAGCTTCTCGGATGAGAAGCAAAATGTCTTCTGTTACAAATGAAGTCCAGTTGTTTTTGCTTTGAATGTTTTTGAACTTACCATGTCCTGGATGACTGAGAATGTTCACCAACACATGCCAAGATCTTTAACCTCATAGAAAATCTATGGAGTATGGTGAAGTGGAAGATGTGATACACCAGACCCAAGAATTCAGAAGAGCTGAAGGTCACTATCAGAGCAACCTGGGCTCTCATAACACCTGAGCAGTGCCACAGACTGATCGACTCCATGCCACGCTGCATTACTGCAGTAATCCAGGCAACAGGAGCAACAACTAAGTATAGATGCTGTACATGCTCACACTTTTCATCTTCATACTTTTCAGTTGGCCAATATTTCTAATAATCCTTTTTTTTTTTTTTATTAGTCTTAAGCAATATTCTTTCTGAGATACTGAATTTGTGGTTTTCATTAGTTGACAGTTATAATCAACATTAAAAGAAAAAAAACCCATTTGAAATATATCAGTCTGTGTGTAATGCATGAATACGGTACACAAATTTCACTTGTTGAATGGAGTTACTGAAATGAATCAACTTTTTCACGATGTTCTAAATTTATGACCAGCACCTGTATGTCAGTGTTTCTGTTCAGTGTCCTGAGACGACTTCTGTTGTGACTTGGCACTATATAAATAAATTGAACTGAAATAAAACTATTTCAAAAAGGCCGTCCTCGTCCCCATTTGAATAAATAAACCCAGGCCTAGATCCAATGGAGGTTAATGATTTTGGGTGTCTGGTTTGCACAATTACAACAGTTCCGACAGCTCAAAGGTTAGTCAGTAGCACTGAGGTCCAACAGGACCAGTGTCGACACAAGTCCATTGTCTGAGGCCATGAGAATAACTTTCACCAGTGATGTTTCTGTGCTAATGAGCTCTAACCTAAATGTTGAAGGATTGCATACCACCAGTCACTTTTCTTGCCAGGTTTTTAACGCAGTATCTACAAACCGGATTCAAAAAAAGTTGGGACACTAAACAAATTGTGAATAAAAACTGAATGCAATGATGTGGAGGTGCCAACATCTAATATTTTATTCAGAATAGAACACAAATCACAGATCAAAAGTTTAAACTGAGAGAATGTATCATTTTAAGGGAAAAATATGTTGTTTCAAAATTTCATGGCGTCAACAAATCCCAAAAAAGTTGGGACAAGTCCATTTTTACCACTGTGTGGCATCCCCCCTTCTTCTTACAACACTCAACAGACGTCTGGGGACAGAGGAGACCAGTTTCTCAAGTTTAGAAATAGGAATGCTCTCCCATTCATGTCTAATACAGGCCTCTAACTGTTCAATCGTCTTGGGCCTTCTTTGTCACACCTTCCTCTTTATGATGCACCAAATGTTCTCTATAGGTGAAAGATCTGGACTGCAGGCTGGACATTTCAGTACCGGATCCTTCTCCTACGTAGCCATGATGTTGTGATTGCTGCAGAATGTGGTCTGGCATTATCTTGTTGAAAAATGCAGGGTCTTCCCTGAAAGAGATGACGTCTAGATGGAGCATATGTTGTTCTAGAACCTGAACATAGTTCTCTGCATTAATGGTGCCTTTCCAGACATGCAAGCTGCCCATGCCACAAGCGCTCATGCAACCCCATACCATCAGTGATGCAGGCTTCTGAACGGAGCGTTGATAACAACTTGGGCTATCCTTGTCCTCTCTGGTCCAGATGACATGGCGTCCCAGTGTTCCATAAAGAACTTCAAATCGTGACTCATCTGACCACAGAACAGTCTTCCATTTTGCCACACTCCATTTTAAATGACCCCTGGCCCAGTGCAAACGTCTGAGCTTGTGGAGCTTGCTTAGAAATGGCTTCCTCTTTGCACTGTAGAGTTTCAGCTGGCAACGGCGGATGGCACGGTGGATTGTGTTCACTGACAATGCTTTCTGGAAGTATTCCTGAGCCCATTCTGTTATTTCCTTGACAGTGGCATTCCTGTTTGAGGTGCAGTGACGCTTATGGGCCCGGAGTTCACGAGCATCCAGTAAAGTTTTACGACATTGACCCTTACGCACAGTGATTGTTCCAGATTCTCTGAATCTTTTGATGTTATGCACGGTTGATGATAACTTAAGTCTTTCCTATTTTACCCTGGGTAACACCATTCTGGTATTGCTGCACTTTCTGCGCAACAATGGTGGAATTGGTGATTCTCTTACCATCTTGGCTTCTGAGAGACACTGACACTCTGAGAAGCTCTTTTTATACCCAATCATGTTGTCAATTGACCTAATTAGTGTTAATTGGTCTTCCAGATGTTCGTTATATGCTCAATTTCCTTTTTCCAGCCACTTTTTGCTACTTGTCCCAACTTTTTGGGTATTTGTTGACACTGTGAAAATTTGAATCACCATAGTTTTCTGTTAAAATGTTACATTTACCAGTACTCAGATTATAGTTTTGATCCGTCATCGATTACAAATAAAATCCGTTCTATTACAAATAAAATACTGTATTGACATTTGCCATCTCCACATCATTGCATTCAGTTTTTATTCACAATTTGTTTAGTGTCCCAACTTTTTTGGAATCCGATTTGTACAAAATACCAGAGGTGAAGCCATTTTTGAGTAGATTTATGTTAATTCCAGGTCTCTCTTGTAAATGAGTCCTCGAGGCTCAATGGGATTAACCTGCCTAAATAAAGGTTGAATGATCTTAGCTCTGGCAGCCATCTTAAATCGTACTGACTCCAAAGTTGTAAAGTGACTTCCTGTTTCATTAAAATCCTTCCAGTCGTTCATGAGATAAACAAAAACTGGTAAAACATAGTTTGATCTTTTATCACATTCATATTTTTCCTCTCACAGAGATTAAACATTAGTAAACACTGTATGGAGGGTAGTGCTTTGTGTGTGGTGGTGATGCTGGTTACCAGGATATGACAAGCCCCAAAACAGGAAAAAAAAAAAAAACTTCACACATTAAAGAGTTGAAACATAACTTTATTTTGTACAGTATTTCCTCTGAACAATTTTAATTCAGTACATTGTCTTTACACTTTAATAACGCAGTTTCCTGTATTTTTCTCCATGTTTATTATGTGTGTGTGTTCAGCTGAAGTGTATTTCGTGTCTCGTCACTCATTCATACCGTCGGTAAAGTCAAGTCGAGTCACAGTATAAACACGGGAAGCAAATGAGACGTCGTCAGGAAGGAAAAGGGAAAATAAATAGAAATGTGAGGAGCAGATAGAACACATTGGGTTAGTGAGGAAGGGTAAAGGAATTAAACCTTTGTAGCGTAGACTTTAAATGAGCCGAGCGTGGCTTTAGCTTTCGATAAAGACACAGACAGCGTCCAGGACGGAAGACGAGATCAATTTGAATGAACGTTTCATTACCCGCCCCCACCAAAAAATAATAATAATAATAAAATAAAAATATACAAGCCCAAAACCAGAAAAGTTGGCACGTTGTGGAAATCGCAAATAAAAACAGAATACAATGACTTGCAAATCTTTTTCAACCTATATTCAATTGAACACACTGCAAAGACCACATACTTAACGTTCGAACTGGTAAACTTTGTTATTTTTTGCAATTATTAGCTCATTTGGAATTTGATGCCTGCAACATGTTTCAAAAAAGCTGGCACAAGTGACAAAGAAGACAGAGAAATTTGAGGAATGCTCATCAAACACTTATTTGGAATATCCCACAGGTGAACATGCAAATTGGGAACAGGTGGGTGCCATGATTGGGTATAAAAGCAGCTTCCTTGACATGCTCAGTCATCCACATAGAAGGATGGGGCGAGGGTCACCACTCTGTGAACAAATGCGTGGGCAAATTGTCGAACAGTTCAAGAACAACTTTTCTCAACGAGCTATTGCAAGGAATTTAGGAATTTCACCATCTACGGTCCGTAATATCATCAAAAGGTTCAGAGAATCTGGAGAAATCACTACACGTAAGGGGCAAGGCCGAAAACCAACATTGAATGCCCGTGACCTTCGATCCCTCAGGCGGTACTGCATCAAAAACCGACATCAGTGTGTAAAAGATATCACCACATGGGCTCAGGAATACTTCAGAAAACCACTGTCAGTAACTACAGTTCGTCGCTACATCTGTAAGTGCAAGTTAAAGCTCTACTATGCAAAGCAAAAGCCATTCATCAACAAGATCCAGAAACGCCGCCGGCTTTGCTGGGCCCGAGCTCATCTGAGATGGACTGATGCAAAGTGGAAAAGTGTTCTGTGGTCTGATGAGTCCACATTTCAAATTGTCTTTGGAAACTGTGGACGTCGTGTCTTACGGACCAAAGAGGAAAAGAACCATCAGGACTGTTATAGGCGCAAAGTTCAAAAGCCAGCATCTGTGATGGTATGGGGGTGCATTAGTGCCCAAGGCATGGGTAACTTACACATCTGTGAAGGCACCATTAATGCTGAAAGGTACATACAGGTTTTGGAGCAACATATGCTGCCATCCAAGCGACGTCTTTTTCATGGACGCCCCAGCTTATTTCAGCAAGACAATGCCAAGCCACATTCTGCACGTGTTACAACAGCGTGGCTTCGTAGCAAAAGAGTGCGGGTCCTCCCCTGGCCTGCCTGCAGTCCAGACCTGTCCCCCATTGAAAATGTGTGGCGCATTATGAAACGTAAAATACGACAACGGAGACCCCGGACTGTTGAACAACTTAAGCTGTACATCAAGCAAGAATGGGGAAGAATTCCACCTGAAAAGCTTCAAAAATTGGTCTCCTCAGTTCCCAAACGTTTACTGAGTGTTGTTAAAAGGAAAGGCGATGTAACACAGTGGTAAATATGTCCCTGTGCCAACTTTTTTGCAATGTGTTGCTGCCATTGAATTCTAAGTTAATGGTTATTTGCAAAACAAAATAAAGTTTCTCCGTTCGAACATTAAATATATTGTCTTTGCATTCTATTCAGTTGAATATGGGTTGAAAAAGATTTGCAAGTCATTGTATTCTGTTTTTATTTGCGATTTGCACAACGTGCCAACTTTTCTGGTTTTGGGCTTGTATATATATATATACACATGTATATATATATATATCGGTATATAGCTGATCAGGAAAAAGATCAAGAAAGGCAGAAAAGGCTTGAAAATTCACCCCCTCCGTTTTATTTTTTTAAACAAATTTATCCCGTGACAAGTTCTACGGAGGCTTTCTCCACTTCTTAGAAGTGATTAGAATCGTATCTAAATCCCTGTCGATCAGAACATCACAACATACAAAGTTAAAATTATAATACTTTCTAATGTAAATCACTGCACTGGTTCTGAATCCCACATCTTTAATAAGCTTTGAAATACAAACCAACAAAAAAAGTCAAGTGGTCGCCTCTGGCAATGGACTGAGTCACTTTAGAGTCTGTGAAGCCGGGGCGGTTGTGGATAGTTGTTTAACTCTTTAGTTTGAGGGGGGAAAAAAAAGAATGATTTAAAATATGCAGCTTCTTCTTTAAATAAAATTATAATCTGCTGAGAAGTTTGAGTTGCTGCATTAATCTCACGTGATCGTCATTAATATTTTCACATTTACAGTATGTGCCATGACTAAAAGAAAATGTTGGATATTTTGAAGTGAGCTTCACTGGTTATGCAAAACTTCTTCCTAGTTGTAGGAAGGACCTTCAGAGGAGCTCAGTTTGGAGCTGAAGGTTAGTCTGAACCAAAGTGGCCAGCTGCCGCCTTAAAACATCACATCTCAAAAGTTTCAAGGCAGTTCATGCAAACAGACGTTAGTTTCACATCACCATGGTATTCACACAGATATTAGGTTATCTACTATGTAAATAGCAGCAGCTAGCTGTAGCACTTCCAGGACAGCCTGGATTTAATTCCAGCAGGAATTTTCCAGGAATAACGACGTCATTGCTTGGACAGGATATCAGCTCCTGGACTTCCAAACAAAGACTTTTTAAAACAACTTTCGTCTCAAAAGATTCAGAGTGAATCACGCAAACTATTATTTGAGCTTTTATATCACAGTCAATTTTTTGGAGGTAATTTTAGTCGCTTTATTTTGAAATTCCTGCCTCAAGCTGCATTGGAAGTGCCGTTGCACCCACTACTCATGCTCATAACCACATATTTCTGCGTAAATAACCGTGTCATTTTCAAATCTACTGCAGTGGTTCCCAACCCTGCTCCCTGAGGAACTCCATCCTGCATGTTTTAATTGTTCCCCTGGTCCAACACATCTGATTCAGTGATTTAATTACTTCATCGGTTTCTGCAGATGCCTGTTAAAAAAAACATCCATTCAAATCAGGTGTGTCAAAGCAGGAAACAAAAAAAACAAAACAAAACATGCAGGATGGTGTCCCTCAAGGACCAGTGTTGGGAACCACTGAGCTGGAAAAGTCTATGAAGTGTTCACATGAAGTGCTGTGACATTTAGATACTGAAGCCATTTTAAGACAACGGCAATCCACTTTGCTCTTTTCTGTGTTCCAACTAGCCGTAAACAGTTCAAAGATCAATCTACAGCAGGTAAGATACCAATTCTTTGTAATGTCTCTACTGAACACCACTTTAAAATAAGCAGAAAATCCATCTTTGTGCTGCTTCCTGTCAGCACATAGGTGGTCCCCGACTTACGAGCGAGTTCCGTTCGTTCGAGGTGCTCGTAACACGAAATCTCGTATGCCGGAACATGAAACACGTGTCGCTCGTAAGTCCAGATTTTCTGTCATAAGTCGGAAAATTTATGCTAGCGCTACTACGAACACTAGTTTTTCAAAACAAACATACATACAGGGAACCCTCGACTTACGAACGAGTTCCGGACCTAAGAACCGTTCGCAGGTCGATTTGCCATATCTCGGAACCCCAAACACGTGTCGTTCGTAAGTCCTGCTTTTCGTTCGTAAGTCGGAAATTGTATGCTAGCGCTACTACGAACACCCGTTTTTCAACACAAACGTACATAAACATGCACAGAACTTTGTTTACGAACGTTTACGAATGGTTAGCTAGCACACTTTCATCTAAAAACACATACCAGTGTTGTATTTCATGTACAACTGCTGTATTAAATGTACAATTGTACTGTTCGTAGGTCCGTTCGTAAGTCCGAGTTGCCGTAGGTCGAGGGCGCCGTAACTCGAGGGTTCCCTGTATTAGTTCATAAACATGCTCAGAACTTTGTTTACAAACTGTTAGCTAACACACTTTCATCTAAAAACACATACCAGTGCTGTATTTTCTGTATGTTCTGTACAACTTTACTGTTCGTTAGTCAGCTCATAAGTCCGGAACCTCGTATGTCGATGCGCTCGTAAGTCGGGGAGTATCTGTACTTTCTTTTCTACCACGAGGGCTCGACCGCAGGCTCGGACGAGCTTCTCTACAGCGTGAAACCAAACAGTTGCAGCTTCGCTACGCACAGTGAAAACCACACAAGAGTCGAGGCAGGGAACATTTTATTACCAACTTAACTCAAAAGACCGTTTTTTTTTTGTTTGTTTTTCTTTCCCCCCATTATATTCACCGTCTCCTTCCCCCCACCGTGACAATTAGACACCGTCTTTTAGGTGTCCCATAAAGAATGCCACTTCCTCAAGAAACAGCGGCAAACAATGTAACTTTAAAGATAAGAAAAATAAAGCAGCAATGTTTCGCACAAAACATGTGCACATTCAAGTAAATAAAGATATAAAGAGATATTCTATAGGTCAAAGACAGAAACGTACGATCTTCGTCTTTGTTGGTCGGATTGGCACTTTAGTGAGCAGGAGTGCATTTTCGCAGCGGTCCACTTGTGTTCGCCGTCTTCACACTGGTCCGTTTCTCCTTAAACTTATTTCTCCATTAACTGTAGCCATTTAAGAAACTTTCTACACGCAAGATATTAGCATTTACACAGAAACCCACCTTTTCCTTTAACAGGTTAGTCTTCTGTAAGTCATGAACAACTAGTATAACCTGTAAACTCAATAGTTTTTCATTTGCTTCCACTTTAAAAAAAGAATGTTCATCCGGTTGTTGCATTTAGTTTTGAGAAGACCCTCCCATTTACTTCACGTTTAGCGTTTTCACAGTGATCCACAGAACGGGGTCCCAGCAGAGTCAGTGGACCTCTTCCTCACACAGCGCCTGTCAGTCAATCACAACCAGGACTCTACGTCACCCACAACGGGCCTCGCTCCGAGGCAAAGACGAGCCCTGGTCAAAGTTCAACCATCTAAAGTCCTGACGCTGAAACAAATAAAAGTTTCCACAATTTGCTTTAGAGTTCAAGCAACTTCCTCATGTCAATTAAAAAAAACAACGAGAGCAATATTTTAAGAAAACATACTTGAGAACTGCACATAAGAATGTTTACTCACTGAAAACTTCTTTCTGGAAACTAATATTTGCTTCAGGCCACTCATCTGTGGGAGGTGTGTGCACAGTGTCTGCTGGTGTTGTATGCAAGTGTGCGTAAAGAAACAAAATTCATCATTTAATGCAAATACATAATTCAAATATCCTCTGTTGTCGTCTACATCGTTGCGGTTTCTCCGAGCCTCTAACATCGGATGGTTTTTAAACCCACGAGGAAACACTGATGCAGATTTCCCATAAAGGGGCAGAGAAAAGGCTATTTACACAAACCGTCCCACGCCAAACCTTTAGCCGGTGTCCTTTACGTTCCTCAAAGACATTGTGATATTTAACCCTACCTCTAAAGAAAACACCAGAAATATTCACATCACCAGAAGCCACTGCATCGATGGGCCGTCGGCCATTTTGAACTCCAAACACGGTTTACAAGAAGCGTTCGTGTTTCGTTTGCCTCTTGCTGCCAGCTGCTGTGATTGTTCAGCGACACCCAGCGATTCTAGGACGGGCAGAACGCAAAACCACCTTCTAAACCCAACTGGGGGACCTAGCTGCCCAGCAGAACCCAACTGGGAGACCTAGCTGCCCAGCAGAACCCAACTGGGAGACCTAGCTGCCCAGCAGAACCCAACTGGGAGACCTAGCTGCCCAGCAGAAGCTAACTGGGCTTCCAGAGAAATCCAAACGTTAGAAATGTTGCTTATGAAACTTTACTTCACAAGACACGTCGCCTTACTCTAAAAGTGATCCAACAAATGCAGGGAAATATAAAAATAAAGTTTGGTTTGCTCCTGCAGCTGGCTGCGCTCCCCCAACACATGTCCCAAAACGCCTTGCTCAAGAGATCACTCCACAAATCAAACGCATTAATTTATACCACAGCAAAATACGACGGTTGGATGTCAAAAACTCTCCCACGATCAAAGTTTCTTTTTAGTAACTCAAAAAACAACAATGTCGTAGTTAGGACACCTCGTGTAGAGTCCTTCAGGCACTCCTCCTCCCCACTGAAACACCTTCAAGCGAGAGGAGCAGCCCTGAACTCACCATCAGCTCTTAGCAGAAAACCAAACACTTTTTAATCACAGAAAAAAAAAAAAAACTGGAACAGGAGCAGATAAATAAGGAAATAATAAAATCAAACTATGTTGGATTGCACAAAAACCTGACCGACAAGAAGAACAGGTTTCACCACACGCTGCCCCGTTTACGGACTCCGCAGCGGGATTCAAAATGAATCCAGAAAACAGGAACGTCCCGTTGGAAAAGACGTGCAGTTTAAATCATCGACCAATAAATGGCAGCTGCTGCCAGAGACGGGATGTACGAGCGATCATCGTTTGTGAGCGTGAACTTCAGGCGGGGCAGACTCACTTTAAGTTGCATGATGATCACTTCCTCTGCTAGGCGTGTTAAGAGTTGGTGAGAAGTTAGTCCATTGGTTGAAATCGTGATAAATAAGAGCTTTTAGGCTTAAGAGGGCTTCAGTTTTCCTCCACAGGGCAGGGGTGTGCAGTGATTGGGTAAGAGGACACAGTGGCATGATTCAGACCTTCCACAGAATGGGGGAGTATGGGGGAGGTGTATGTGGTGAACGTTAGCAGATTTATAGCTGGAAGCCCTCCATGGGAGCCTCCTGCTGAGGAAAGAGGAACTGCTGGTTGGCCTGGTCCACCTGAGGAGCGAGGCTGCTGTCTTCCTCCTCCACCCCAAAGTAGCGCTCGATGAGGTCGAAGGCCTTCTGGTAGATCTCCTGGTTGTCGTGGCTCTGGAGGAACTCGATCTTGTCCAGGCCTAAACGGATAAACATTTCGTCTTTACCCTGATCACAGTGATAGACATAGTTTTGACAATTATAGACCGATCTCAGTGCCCCCCCAGTTTTCTAAAGTGCTTGAAAAATAGTTTGTCCAGAAATTGGATGGTTATATTGAAAATAATAACTTATTGAGTGAGAGTCAATATGGCTTTAGAGCAAATAAATCTACATCCCTTGCATTATTAGAACTAAACGAAGAACTTACAGAAGCAATTGAAAGGAAACAATATACAGTGGGGATGTTTATTGATTTAAGAAAAGCCTTTGATACAATCGACCACACTTTATTGCTTTCCAAGTTGCAAGATTATGGGATAAGAGGGATAGTTCATAACTGGTTGAGTAGTTATTTGACTAACCGAAAACAATTTGTACAGCTAGGAAATGTAAAATCAGATCTTCAAAATATAAAATGTGGAGTCCCCCAAGGTTCAGTGCTAGGACCAAAGCTTTTTCTTTTGTATATCAATGACATTTGTGAAGTGTCTAAAAAGTTACAAATCATCCTGTTCGCAGATGATACAAATTTATTTTGTTCTGGGAATGACTTAAAACCCATTATAGAATGTATGACTTGTGAGATGTCTAAACTTAATGAATGGTTTAAATACAACAAATTATCAATAAACTGGAATAAAACAAAATTCATGATTTTTGGTAATAGAAAAATAGATGATTCTATTTAAAGGTGGAGTCTGCAGTTTCTGTAGAACATCAGCACTTAGAAAAAATTTCAACAAGCAAAGCATTCTGATCCCTCCCCCTCAGAGCCATATATGGCACTGCCCCCTTGTGGTCTGTTAAAATTCAAATTCAAGCTCTGTTTTTATTGGCTGATTCGAATTCAAGCTCGGTTTTTATTGGCTGGTTACAAACTTTGTTTTTATTGGCTGGAAAATGGCGGGTCACTTTTTCTTTTTAGAAATGCTTATTTACCACCTGGAGAAGCAAGGGGACAATATTTTTTTTTAGTTTTTTTCAGAGATTACCTCTCTAACATCAATCTAGTGACAGAGTGAAGAAATATGTTAAAAATATATTGTTAGAAAAGTTACATATAGCAGCTTTAATGTCTGTAGATAATAATCAAGTTGAACGAGTACATGAAGTTAAATTTTTAGGGGTTGTTTTAGATCATAAACTTAACTGGAAATCTCATAAAATACATAAAATTAAAACTATGCAAAAGTATTGGACTTCTAAATAAAGTAAAACATGTTTTAGAGCTGTCAACACTACAGACATTATATTATTCATTTGTTTTTCCATATCTGACATACTGTATAGAGGTATGGGGCAACACATATAAAACCAACACTAAACCGTTATCTGTCATACAAAAGAAAGTTATGAGAATTATTTATAAAGTGGACATCAGAGAACACACAAATAAATTGTTTATTCAATCAAATATCTTGAAACTAAAGGATCTGGTTGATTTAAAAATGTTATTGATTATGTTTAAAGCTAGAAAGAGATTATTGCCATTTAATTTACAAAAGTTCTTTGTCTTAAGCTCTTGTGATAGAACTAACAGAAGGAAGTATGATTTCAAAAGTAAAACTGTGCGTACTACTTTAAAACAAATGTGCATTTCGGTGCATGGAGTAAAACTATGGAACAGTTTGGATGATGAGTTTAAAAATTGCTCTACAATAAACCAATTCAAAACACTTTATAAAAAAAGAACGATTAACTCTTATACACTTTTGAGTTGTTAATGGGAACAGTGGTATATTGTTATGTATGTTATTGTTTAGATATTGTTTGCAACTTGTTTTGTTAATTTAATGTATACGGCCATGACATTTTTGTAATTATTGAGAAAGGGGGCAGGTCTATACAAGATTTTCTTCTTCCTGCTCCCTCTTCACTCGTGTAAATATATGTTGTCAGAGAATGTGTTTGTAAACTGATGATTTTTTTTTAATCGAGTGAATAAATTAATTGATTGATTGATTGACAGTCGGACATTAAGAAGTAGACACATGCAGCCCTGACACCGCTGTGATATCACTTCCAACTGAAGCATGACTAGACATTTTTAAAACGGTCCAATCCATGACGCGAGGCTTCTTTAGCAACATCCATGAGCAGATGTTTGTTAAAGAAGATGGAACCGCGTTGGTTAAAAATAAATTTAGAACACTAGTTAGAAGCAGAAATGAACTAAAAAAACTAGCTAAAAGTAGCTAAAGGCGAGCTGCAAACTACAGCATATGAAAGCAGCATAAATTAATATTTCAGCTTGGTGAGTCAAAAACCAGTAAATCAGATGGACTTGTTGAACACGCGTGTGGGAAAAGTACCGTATGCTTCTTCGATGAGGCTGCAGTAAGGATTCACGCCTGAGCCGTTGTTCTCCTGCTTGGCCTCCTGCTCACCCAGCCGAAGGATGTTTTCTAGTCCATTCAGAGCGACCTGAACGATCTTCGAGTCCATTACTGTCAGCAGGTCACACAGGGGCTTAATGCAGCCCAGATTCACCAGGTACCTGAACACAAACACACACACACAGGTCCAGCATCTGGCACAACTATACATCTAGATCTATAGCTAACATCTATCACGTAAACACTTAAAGCGTTTCTCTGCTCTGTATCTCGTCCTTTGTTCTCTTTTCTGTTGAAGTGTGATGAACGTGTATTTTAAGAGTTATACAGTAATTCATCAGTACTTTGTGGTTCAACTTCATGGACTCACTCTTTCGCGGGTTTTCAACATAAGATCGTATACAACACAATTGTCATCTTTAATTTTACTCATGTGATTGGGACGGTACAGGATGAAACGTTAACGGGAGCGGGAACCAATTAATAGGACAAAAAACAACAAAAAAATAATACTTGGGACCGGCGCAGCTCACAGAACTGGCAGGAAAGTCACAACTCATCCTGAAGCTGAGCTCATCCTTCAAGTTGCATCTTCACTGGTGAGTACCCATATAACATTTTACAGTACTGTACAGTACATATACGTATGTTGTTAAAATTATGTAGGTTTAAAAGTTTAGAAGATTGCAAGAGTGTGGGAAGGGTTTATAAAGCCTTAATAAAGCCTCTGTTTAAAACCAGACTGAAGACCCACTTGTTCAAAAAAGCTTTCAGTGTGTAACTTTTATTACTTTTGGTATTTTAGTATGTAGCATTTTTATTTCCATTGCCTCATTTTATTGCTGTTGTTTCTTATTCTATTTTCATTGATTTATTGTTCCAGTTTATTAATCTTTTTATCCTGTTAAGCACCTTGGTCAATGCAAGGCATTGTAGGAAGGTGCTATACAAATAAACCTGAAAATTAATCTTAAAGTTAATATGTTTACCGTATTTTTCAGAGTATAAGTCGCACCTTTTTATCATTTTTTCATGGCCTGCGACCTATACCGTAAACACCGGAGGAAAATACGCTCCGGTGTTTAATACGCTTTGTCAAATTATTAACAATAAACAAGATTTTTTTTTACACAATACGCCTCGGTGTTTAATATGCGTCATCGCCACGCGACGCGTCAGCTTTGTCCTGATCAAGATGGCGGCGACAGAAGCAAGCCAGTACGAAGAACTTCACAAGGAAACACGGTAAAAACAATTATTTTTTTGCGAGAAAAAATATATTTCTTAGCTGACTTTATAGAAGACGTGCTCCTGAGTTTAACGAAATGTTCAAATCAGCTGGATTAAAAAAAAAAAGTTCGCCGATTTTTATGCAGGCGCCAGGCGGGTCAGACCGGACGCTTTCTTTCTTTAAATTTAGCTAAATAAACGCTTAAAAAATATATTTCTTAGCTGACTTAATAGTAGACGTACTCCTGAGTTTAACGAAATGTTCAAATCAGCTGGATTTAAAAAAAAAGTTCGCCGATTTTTATGCAGGCGCCAGGCGGGTCAAACCGGACGCTTTCTTTCTTTAAATTTAGCTAAATAAACGCTTAAAAATATATTTCTTACCTCACTATAGCAGACGGGCTCCTGAGCTGAACCAAATGTGAAATCAGCTGGATTTAAAAATCCGCGGTGTGGTTTATGAGTGGTATCTTGCAAACAAAAACAGCTACCGGTACATCCACAGCAGGGAGCGGGCAGCGACAGAGTCATCAGTCCGACCAAAGGAGGCTTTTTTCGGACACATGCAAGTAGAAACTTCTGGAAGTGGCCCCTCTTCCTCTTCACTCTCTGAGTCCTCTGCTGGCTGCTGCCTACAGCGCCCGTATAGCGGCCGAAACTGGTACTGCACCATTTTTGCCAAAAATGAAAAACGAAGAATCAGAGCGAAAAATGGGTCTAAAAATATGGGAAAAAATCCATAAATAATACTCTTCGGTGTTTAATACGCTGGACATTCAAATGAGCAAAAATACAGCGTTTAATACACCGGAGAATACGGTATATGGCTTGTTATCACTTTCGGTGAAACAAAATTTTAAATCCAGCTCATTTCACAATTACAGTACGTTCATTTATTAAAGAAAAGTTCAGCTCAGACATATATTTGCTATAATTTTTATCAAACAAATAATTGTTTTTGTTAATCTTCTTAAAAGCCTTGCTGTGCACTCCTTTGGCAGACATTTGCAGCAGAGCTAAACGTAGGTGCGACATACACACCGGTGCGACCTATCTAGGGATTTTTCCAATCTACAGGTAGTCCCCGACTTACGAGCGCTCTGACCTACGAGGTCCCGGACTTACGAGCTGGCGAATTTTTGGAAAAAACGCAAAAAATACCGAGTTTTTCTGTGTTTTTTCACCACAGTTCGTTAGCTAAACATGTGGACACACGTTTCCGATCATTTTTATGCACTCATAAGCAGTTTTTCGATGAAAAACGAGTGTTCGTAGTCGCGCTAGCAAAACCGTTCCAACTTACGAGCAAAATTCCGGACTTACGAGACACGTGGCAGTCGTTCCGAATTACGAGATTTCCGTGTTACGAGCAACTCGTAACGGAACTCGCTCGTAAGTCGGGGACTACCTGTATTGGGGATAATTGGACAATGCGACTTATACTCCGGTACGACCTATACTCCGAAAAATACGGTAATTAGTGAAGAAAAAAAAAACAGAATGTTATTCGCTAACAGGTCTGCTTGTGTTTTAATGCACTCGCTGCCTGTGAAAACAGGAATTGTGTGTATGTATGTGTGTGTGTGTGTGTGTGTGTGTGTGTGTGTCTTTAGCCTTGAAAAGATCATGGATGCTGCAGCTCATGTGCTTTCAGCCTGACCTGATCTGCTCTGGCGTTCCTCCAGATGTAGCGTTGGTTATGGCCCAGGCTGCTTCTTTTCTAGTTCTGAATTCAGCTTTCTGCAGGATTTCTATCAGTACTGGAAAGATGTTGGCATCAATCACGGTCTGCAGAGAGGAATATTCACAAAACAGCTTGAATACAGGGATTTTAACCAGCTGTGCTTTCAAAAACTCACTGCTGGATAAAAAAATGCCTCTGCTTTACAAATCACACCAGCAACAATTAGAACAACACTAATGCAAGAAGAACAGATTAAAAACTTGAGACTAAAGCAACAGCCGAGTCAAAAAGAATCAGTAAGATTTAATGAGCAAAATGAAAAAAGTTCTGCTGCTCATGCTTTACATGTTAAACCTGCAGGAAGTAACAGTAACACCAGCAGAGTGAACGTTTAAGAAGCATTCACTCTGGTGTCATCCATTTTTCTTCCGTACGTTTTTCGGTGCGTTTCTCGTCGCCGCGGTTTTAAAACTATTTCAACAAATAAATCAAAAATGTTCAGCTCTTTCAGGACAATCCTGCTTTGACTTTTGGTATTGGTGCAACTTTAGCTTTTTGAAATATTTAGCCGTTGCTGCCATTTTTTGTTCTTATAGAAAATGAACTGAGCTCATTTCACATATTTAAAATATTTACATCGGTTTACAACATTTTACTGCTCCTTTCACAATTTGTTCTGCTTCAGCTTCTTTCAGCTTCCTTGAGCAAATGTAAACTTTTTTCAGCTACTTTCAGCTGTTTTGTGCTCCTTTCAGGTTCTTTCTGTTAACTACAGCATTGTTGGGCTTCTTCTAACTTCTTTTTGCTGATTTCAGCTTTATGCTCCTTTCATCTTTTTTCTGCAAGCTTCACCCTTTTCTATTTCAGCCACTATACTGTTTTTATGCCAATTTAAACTTTTTCAATTAATTCCACAGGGTTTGCACTCTTTAAAAAAATGTTCAGCCTAATTCAGCAAAAATATGCACCCTCCACTTCCTTCTGGTGATTTAAGCTTCTTTCAGCTTTTCTTTTAGCTACTTTCAAGCTGTTTAATTTAAAAATTTTGTGCTGATTTCAGCTTCTTTCAGCAAACGTGTTCTTTCTGCTTTCTTCTGCTAATTTAAGCTTGTTCTGCCTGTTCAGCTACATTTTTAGCTCAGATAAATTCAAGTTTTTTGTAGTAAGTTCTGCTCAGCCTAATTAACTTATTTCTGCTAATTTCAGCTTTTTCTCCTCCTCTCAGCTTATTTCTGATAGCTTCATTTTTTTCCTGATATTTCAGCTACTATTTAGCAGTTTTTTTGTTGCTAAAATTAGCTTTTTCAGCTAATTCCACATTTTTGAAGCTCATTTCAGCTCCTTCCGCTGCCTTCTTGCACCTTTTCTGCCCTTCCAGCTATTTTTTGCTAATTTAAGCTTTTTTATGCTAATGTACAATTTTTTGTTGTTGTTGCTAACTTCTGCTCATTTAAATCTAATTCAACAAATATGTGTTCTTCTGAAAAAGCTAAGTCTGGTCCTCTGGACATTCAAAAAACAAAACAAAATGTCCAGAGGACCAGACTTGGCTTTTTAAAATTTTTCTACCTGGATTATTGAGCATGCATCAGGGTATGTGGTGTTCTGCTTAGGCTCGTCATCCATTTCAGCATTTTTTTTAGCCAATTTCAACTCTTTTTCCAGCAAGTTCTTCTGCAACAAGCATTTACAATGCATTTTTGCAGGAAATGCAATTTCTCTAGTAATAAGCTGTTGTATAAACACTCTCAAACATGAAAACTGTACGTCAGTAACGTGCCATGTCCGACCTGTATTTGTGCTCGGTTCCCTGCGGTGATGTTGGAGATGGTCCAGCAGGCTTCTTTGCGAATAGACTCTTTAGCGCTGCTGAGGAGGTGCAGCAGGCAGGGGAGAGCTGAGCAGTTCAACACCACCTAGAGCAGGGGTGTCAAAGTCAAATACACCGAGGGCCAAAAAAAAAAAACAAATTTGCTACAAGCCAAGGGCCGGACTGGTTCAATGTTTATTATAAGGGGGTGATATAAGATTTTTTTATTCTTTCTGCACTCTTTTCATTCAATGTTTACTTTTTGATGAATTTTATTTTGTCCCTTTTAAATGAATGAATAAATGAATTAAATAAAATATTAAATAGCTTTCTGCTAAGTTCTTGGCATAAATCAACACAGACATGTTCCTGCTTTTAGTATTTTACATAGTTTTATAATGCAGCTGTTTATGTGTTTTTTTTAAATACAGTTTTCTTATGATTTTAATTAATATGCTTTTTATGATTGTTTACCGTTGGCTGCAAGTATCAAGCTGTGAAATCCTTCATTTTCTACAGCTGACAGCTGTTGGTCATTAATTATGATGAAGTTTAGCAACTTCTCAGTGAACATTTGAGCTCCGTGGCTTCAGCGGTGTGTTTTTATTGTTCAATCCGGGGCGGGCGCTCTGATTTCGGTCAGCCGCTCTCCGCCTGTCCCTCCTACGAGACGGTCAGACAGCGGGTCGGACTGGACGCAGCTGGCCGCGGTCGGTCTCCCTGTTTCGGTTCAGCGAGAGTGGCGTCCCGCTGAAGCCCCAGAGCTCGAATGTCCAACGTAAAACTAACTTGACCGCGGTTTAATGTGGCGCTATGACTCTGCAGACATTGCACGTTGCTGTCTTGTGGTGTTTAGTGTAAAATACTTTCACACAGCGGACATGTTACGATGAAAAGTTGGCTAGCTGTTAGCTAAAGTGCTACTCACTCAGTCCGCACGCTGTAGCTGGCTGCAAACTATGGAATGAATTTCTTGAATGTGACGTGAGGCGGGTCTTGTTACTCTGGGTTCATGAGACAGACTCCGGATCGGATCGGCCCCACCCCTACTACCGTTGCATTGTGGGGAATGTAGTGTTGGTGTGTGCAAAACACCAGCGGGCGGCTGTGGCCTGCGGGCCGTTTCTAATAGTAATTAAATATCATCCAGAGGGGGCATAAATAATTAATTTGCGGGCCGGATCTGGCCTGCGGGCCAGCACTTTGACAATTGTGACCTAAAGAGTGAAGGCGTAGGTCAATGGAAACAGTCTCTCCAGGAACGTTGGGAGAGCTGAAACAAATCCTCAAGGTAAAACTCTTTGAACAGACACCTGGATTAAACCACTCGTCTGTGTTTTCTCACAGACAGTTATTACAGTTTAACGTTTTCGCTGCCTCTGGTCATTCATCAACCGTGCTGACCACATCCTGTGATGGTGTGAGCTTTAGTAAATTAAGCTAGCGCCACAGAATCGTGAGAGCTGTTTACATCTACCGGTACAGGTCCTTCTAAAAAAATAGCATATTGTGATAATCATTATTTTCAATAATGTAATGATAAAAATGAAACTTTCATATATTGTAGATTCATTGCACACCAACTGAAATATTTCAGGTCTTTTATTGTTTTAATACTGATGATTTTGGCATAAAGTTCATGAAAACCCAAAATTCATGTCTCAAAAAATTAGCATATTTCATCCGACCAATAAAAGAAAAGTGTTTTTAATACAAAAAAAGTCAACCTTCAAATAATTATGTTCAGTTATGCACTCAATACTTGGTCGGGAATCCTTTTGCAGAAATGACTGCTTCAATGCGGCGTGGCATGGAGGCAATCAGCCTGTGGCACTGCTGAGGTGTTATGGAGGCCCAGGATGCTTCGATAGCGGCCTTAAGCTCATCCAGAGTGTTGGGTCTTGCGTCTCTCAACTTTCTCTTCACAATATCCCACAGATTCTCTATGGGGTTCAGGTCAGGAGAGTTGGCAGGCCAATTGAGCACAGTAATACCATGGTCAGTAAACCATTTACCAGTGGTTTTGGCACTGTGAGCAGGTGCCAGGTCGTGCTGAAAAATGAAATCTTCATCTCCATAAAGCTTTTCAGCAGATGGAAGCATGAAGTGCTCCAAAATCTCCTGATAGCTAGCTGCATTGACCCTGCCCTTGATAAAACACAGTGGACCAACACCAGCAGCTGACATGGCACCCCAGACCATCACTGACTGTGGGTACTTGACACTGGACTTCTGGCATTTCCTTCTCCCCAGTCTTCCTCCAGACTCTGGCACCTTGATTTCCGAATGACATGCAAACTTTGCTTTCATCTGAAAAAAGTACTTTGGACCACTGAGCAACAGTCCAGTGCTGCTTCTCTGTAGCCCAGGTCAGGTGCTTCTGCTGCTGTTTCTGGTTCAAAAGTGGCTTGACCTGGGGAATGCGGCAACTGCAGCCCATTTCCTGCACACACCTGTGCACGGTGGTTCAGGATGTTACTACTCCAGAGTCCCCCAAGGTCTGGAATCGGCCCTTCTCCACAATCTTCCTCAGGGTCCGGTCACCTCTTCTCGTTGTGCAGCGTTTTCTGCCACACTTTTCCCTTCCCACAGACTTCCCACTGAGGTGCCTTGATACAGCACTCTGGGAACAGCCTATTCATTCAGAAATTTCTTTCTGTGTCTTACCCTCTTGCTTGAGGGTGTCAATGATGGCCTTCTGGACAGCAGTCAGGTCGGCAGTCTTACCCATGATTGCGGTTTTGAGTAATGAACCAGGCTGGGAGTTTTTAAAAGCCTCAGGAATCTTTTGCAGGTGTTTAGAGTTAATTCGTTGATTCAGATGATTAGGTTAATAGCTCGTTTAGAGAACCTTTTCATGATATGCTAATTTTTTGAGACAGGAATTTTGGGTTTTCATGAGCTGTATGCCAAAAATCATCAGTATTAAAACAATAAAAGACCTGAAATATTTCAGTTGGTGTGCAATGAATCTAGAATATATGAAAGTTTCATTGTTATCATTACATTATGGAAAATACTGACCTTTATCACAATGTGCAAATTTTTTGAGAAGGACCTATACAGTAGTCCCTCGCTACTTCGACGTTCGACTTTTGCAGACTCGCTCTTTTGCGGTTTTTCAAAGTAAGATTTTAAACGGGGGAGAAAAAAATACACGACACGATTGTCAACTTTAATATTATGTGATTGGAACAGTACAGGATACTGTAAAAAGTTAACGAAAAAAGACTTCGGACAGGCGCCACCATTTTGTAGTTTTCTCTCAATAAGCTTACACTATCGCCAATCAAAAGGACTACATTTCCCAGAAGTCAACAGTGCTTCCAGCCTTCTGCTGAAATGGAGGGAAAGTTCCGATCCAAAAAAAGTTTGGTTTTTATTCAATTAGGTCCAGCTCCCTCCAAAAGCGTTTTGGTGATCAAGGGCTGACCAGAACTGGAACTGAGTCGCTGTTTTCTGCAGAGCTGGTGAGTCACATTTTGCAGTACTGTGCAGTACATTTACGTATGTTGTTAAAATGACGTAGGTTAAAGAGTTTAGAACATTGCATGAGTGTGGGAAGGGTTTCTAAAGCCTTAAAATATATATAAATACTAAAATAAATGTCACAGTTGTGCAGATTTTTACTTATTGCGTGTGTGTGTGTGTGTGTGGTGGTGGGGGGTTGTCTGGAACATAACCCCCACAATAAACGAGGGACTACTGTAGTGCTATGCATAAAACGTGTAAATATCCCTTTTAAAATCCACTGCTACCTGATAGCACAGACTGTCTGCATCAGTGCATCACACCTTCAAGTTGCAATGTCAACTGATTCTTTCATGCATCATTCATCTGGCAGCTCAGAACCATAACAGCAGCGGGTTTACTTAAGACCCCTCGTGTCACCTTGACATTGTCATAAAGCATACAAAGACAAACCAAAGGCAGCTCAGGCCTGGCTTCTTCAACATAAATCTTATACTTCACCTATAAAAGTCAGAAGTTTCTCCGCAACAAACTCAAACTTTTGATTCAGAGTCTCTTCTCCCAAAGTTTGGAGCTTGTCTGGCAGGCAAAAGGAAGTAGAAGACATGCTCACCTGTGTTTGGATGTCATCTCCGGTGACTATGTTCCCCACAGCTCTCAGGGCAGGAGAGGCCACTTTATAGTCGGAGTGCCTGCAGAGTTGTAGAAAAGTGAGGTTTTGTTTTTGTGCACGTCAAACTTCATGTGGCTGAAAACAACTAGATGAGCTCAAACCTACATGAGGAGCTCCACAAGCCGCCTGCAGACACCAGAGTCAATCACAGCCTGGATCTTGTCATTGGGGCCATCTGAAAGGTAGGAAAGAGCCCAGCAGGCATCTGCCAACAAGTCTGGGTCACTGCTAAACAAGAGCCTGGACAGCACCGGCAGACAAGGTGACACCTGGACAGAACCAACGCATCATTCATCATCCCAGACAATAAGAACCCAGCAGGACAGACATGTTCAGGGGAGACTGGCAGCATTACACTTCTGTACAGTCACAGACACCAGCAACAAGATTTGGCTCGCTATACTGTATGTTTATGAAGAATTCACTCTACTCCCATCCATTTTTCTTCCATATGTTTTTCAGCATCTTTCTCATTTCACAATGTGTGTGCTAGTTCAACAATTCTTTTCAAAACGTTCAGCTCTTTCAGGACAATCTTGCTGACTTTTGGTAATGGTGCAACTTTAGTTTTTTGAAAGATTTAGCCTTTTCTGCCATTTATTTTCCTCAAAGAAAATTAACTGAGCTCATTTTACATCCTTTAAATCTTTAGATGCGTTTACAACCTTTTTCTGCCCCTTTCACATTTTGTTCTGGTTCAGCTTCTTTCAGCAAATTTAAACTATTTTTTAAGCTAATTTCATCTGTGTTTTTTTCCATCTGTTTTGTGTTCCTTTCAGATTCTTTCTGCCAACTACATTTTTGTGCTTCTTCCAATTTCAGATTGTTATGGTCCTTTCATCTAGTTTTAGCTTTTTCTGCCATTTCAGCTACTATTTAGCCATTTAATGTTAATTTGTGCATTTTCAGCTAAATCCACATTTTTTTGCACTTAAGCTTTTTTCAGCCCGATTCAGCAAAAATGTGCCCTGTTCCCTTTCTTCTGGTAATTTCAGCTTCTTTCCGTCTTTTTAGCTACTTTTCAGCTGTTTTTTTTGTGCATGCAAATTTCTGCTATTTTCAGATAATTTCCACATTTTTGTGCAAAATTCAGCTTCTTTCAGCATAATTGGACAATGTGTTTTTTTCGGCTTTCTTCTGCTAATTTAAGCTGATTCTAACTTTTTAGCATTTTTGTAGTAACAGTAATTTCAGCTGTTTTCAGATAAATTCAAGTTTTCATGTTAATTGTTGCTACTATCACCCTAATTAACTTTTTCCTGCTAATTTCAGCTTGTTATGCTACTTTCAGCTTTTTATGCTACCGGTAGTTTCAGATTTTTCTGCTCTTTCAGTTACCATTTAGCTCTTTGGATGCTAAGTGTAGCTTCTTCTAGCTAATTCCACATTGTTTGAGGTTATCTCAGTTCTTTCTGCTTCCTTCTGGTAGTTTCAGCTTATTTTTTCCAGCTACTTTTCAGCAATTTCTTCTGCAAATTTCAGTTTTTTATTTTATTTTTTGCTAATGTCCTAATTTTTGTGCTAATTTCTGTTTGTTTATACCTAATTCAGCAAATATGCGTTCTTTCTGCTTTCTTCTGGGAACTTAGGCTTGTTCTTCAATTTCAGCTACTTTTCAGCATGTTTTAGCTAGTTTCAGCTGTTTTTCAGCAAGTACTTCTGCACCAAGCATTCACTGTATTTTCGCAAAAAAAAAAAAAAAAAAAATTTCTCTAGTCATTATTTTAACAACTTTTATAATAGCAATTGGCAAATTTGCTCCCAGTGAACCTTTGCTGAAATTATGACATTTAGTTTTCTCTTTATATACCCAGCTTTCCCAGTTTTGCTTTATTTTTAAATGGCTATGAAGTAAAATCTGTTGTGTGCTTTAGTTCACTTCAGGTTTGATTTGAATAATTTCAAAAACAGGTACAGATCAGATCATTTTTATGTTGTGATGTGGAAAAGCCTGTAAGTCAAAAAGGTTACTGCATGTACTGTAGAAGGGACAATTATTGTTTGAATTTATTGAACTTAATAAAGGATGGTCAGTCATTTTAAAATATCCAATCTAATTAAAATGGTCTATATGAAAAAGAAATGCAATATTAACAATTAGTATTTTTTTTTATTATTATTTGACACCAACACTTTGAGTGACATACCAAGTTGTTTTTTAACAAAACTTTTCCAGTTGGTTCTGCTTTTTTCCAACACATCTAACCCAAATCAACCCAAGAACATAAAATTAAGGACAAACAACTGAGTGTCCTATTGTTTCTGTCAACGTAGTTTATTTTGAAAATAATATAAAGAGGAAACTATGATCACTGGTGAGCTCAGCACCACGGTCCACATCAATCTATTAAACTAGTGAAAATGAAGGAATAGGTCTAATGATTTTAAAAATAATTACAATTAAATTGAGTAAAGTTTCTGTTTAAAATGCCACACCATTATTAATTTATTATTCAACCCTATATTAATATAAATATTACCTTTTCAAAAGCTGGAGGAGGATTTTTTCCTCTACAGAGATTAGACAGAGCCCACACTGCATTTCTAGTCATGGTCAATCTGGTGGATTTTGTCAAAAGCCTGAAACAGAAAGAGCACGCAGCAGTAAGATCACAGCCAGAGCACGTCACGTGCTCACACTAGTTTTGGGTCATTAAAGCCATCAGAAACAATAAAAACTAGATTAACGTACATTAACAGTGGTGGAAGGATGTCACAGTTTAGGACGTAATCCCTGCAGACTGCACTGTCCCCTGCAATATTCCCCAACGCCCACACAGCCTGCAAGACACGTCACAAAACGTGAAACAACCTGAGATAAACATACACAGTACATTAGTCCCTCACTACTTCGCTGTTTGTTTATCATGGATTCACTATACTGTATCGCGGTTTTTCAAAGTAAGATTAGACACAATTGGCTGATTGAGGGATGAGCCATGGGTTGTTTATTTAAAATAAATTATTTAAAAAGATTTTGGACCATGTGTGCAGCCCACAAGCGCAGGGGAAGCTCCCTCCTGCAGCTGATCAGCTTCTCTGCCACGCACACACACATTTCTCCTGCTGCAGCTTTGTGAAGGGTTAACCCTTTGCTGTCTAGATGCACTGATCAACTTTTGTCTTCCAGCTTAAAATTCAAAATATGTCACATCGTAAAAACCATCATAACCACAAAATAGAAAAGTGTTAAAAGTTATTTTTAATTATTTTAGAAATTCAAAGTATGTCACATCATAAAAACCATCATAACCACAAAATAGAAAAGTGTTAAAAGTTATTTTTAATTATTTTAGAACTCCTATGTTCAGTTGTTTCAGTGTAATTGAAGAAGAAAATGTCTGCTTCATGCTGCAGAGGTGAAGCTGTGTGACATCCCTCTGATGTCCTGCTGCACTTCTCTTCTCTACAATTTAAATACTGTAACATTTTAAATAAACAATCTATGCTGTATGGATTGTTTATTTAATGTTACAGTATTTTTCTCTCCCCTTTATAGATGGCCTCCCTTCTCACCTTACAGTCATCCTCTCACACCAATATGAATTTTTTATTTTTGAAATAGAGAGAAAGGAAAGATAGAAAGTAAGACAACAAAACACAATAATTATCCACAGAAAGAGCACAAGGCAAACACATCCAACCTCCGTCCGCAATCCTGCAAAGCACATGACAGAACACAGCAACAAAATACACATGCATAAAGACTGATAATATTCATGACCTTGCAGTAGATTTCCATAAATAAACATACCCATACCTACAAATATATATACATATACATTCATATCACATATCTAATCACATAAATACTGTAACATTTAAAATAAACAATCTATGCTGTATGGATTGTTTATTTAAAATGTTACAGTATTAAATGTAAATTGTTTATTTAAGGAGGGAGATTGGGAGTAACAGGTGAGTGTGATTACAGCCTGGCACATGTCATGTCAAAGTTTACTGAACTTGAAATGAACCTGGAATACTGTATCCCTACTTCACGGTTTTTCACTTATCATTGTGGGCGTGGGCCCAAACAACCGTGATAAACGAGGGACAACGGTACAATAAAAAACAAACTTGTTACAACAATTGCAGTAAAAAATGTCCTACTTGTTCTTGAACGTCCTCAAATTCTGAGTTGAGTAATTCGATGAAGATGGGTACAGCTCCAGCTTCTATAACGATCTTTGTCTGCGAGGACGTTCCTGATGCGATGTTGGTCAGAGCCCAAGCAGCTTCAAACTGCAGATGGACAAATAAATAAAAAAATAAAATAAAGATTTTAGGATTAGAGACATTTTAATCATGCAACGTCTAACTGATCTATCGTAAACAAGCAGAAGCATTAAAATAACAAGTGATTATTATTGAAACAAACTTTTTTTATTTACTGACCTGAAGTGTGCAGTTGATGCTCTTCTTTAGAAACTCAACAAACCTCTCGACCACTCCAGGTGTATTTATAACCTCATCAATTGGAGGGTTGGGCTCTGTAAAAAAATAAAAAGTTAAAACTACATGCAGACATCTTCATTTGGTCTTTGAAAACACAACGGTTGTTGTGCTGTTTATCGGGGCAACCGTTCAGCTGCTTTTTGCTCCTACGTTTTGGAACACCAACGAAACTTTAAAATACTGTATACACCATATAAAGACAACATGTATTTTAGAAAACAATCTGTGTCTGGTACTGGTGAGAAAAACTACACAGGCTGAGACCATTTTATTGTAACAGGTGTGTTTATAATGTTGGTTTAGTTTTCAAAACAAAAAAGACAATATTTTTCTTATTAAATAACTTTAAGGTTATAAAACTTGATATTTCTTTGTGAACTACATTTGACTTAATTTGGGAATAAATCAATAAACAAAATAATATAAATGGACTAATAAAAGCAACACAATGAAGGACATCTGTGGTACTTCCATTATAAAATGAGTAGAGAATTTCTATTTTCTCCATCCCTCCCTTCTCCAGTTCCCCTGAGTAGATCCTACCAGGGAGGATAAGGAGAGTGATGTAATTGGAGCACACCCTCTGGTCCCCCTTTTTGAAGAGGGGAACACCACCCCAGTCTGCCACTCCAGTGGCACTGTCCCTGATGTCCATGCGATGTTGCAAAGGTGTGTCAACCAAGACAGCCCCACAACATGCAGAGCCTTTAAAGGAGACCAAATATTGGTCCTATATATTTT
>JBBPBX010004628.1:49201-68388 GCA_038048925.1 Garcialebias charrua
AACAAGTACATGTATAATAAATAAGGATTGATCGATAGAAATAAGTATAATAAATAAGGATTGATCGAAGATGGATGGATCAATAGAAATAAGTATAATAAATAAGGATTGATCGAAGATGGGTCGATCGAATCGATCGAAGATGGGTCGATCGAATCGATCGAAGATGGGTCGATCGAATCGATCGAAGATGGGTTGATCGAATCGACCGAAGATGGGTCGATCGAATCGACCGACCCTTCATCGGTCAAATCGATCGGCCGACCGACCCATCTTCGGTCGATTGACCGACCCATCTTCGATTGATTGACCGAATCGGTCGAATCGATTGAAGATGGATGGGTTGATCGATCCAAGATGGATCCATAGATGATAGTACAAAAGATCAATCGATCACAGGGGAAAAAAAACTAACACAATAGATCGACTGGTCACAGGGAAAAAAACTACAGTAATTATGGGGTGCTATGCACTGAATCCTTAATGTTATTTAGATTCAACTATGTATGTCAATGTCAATTTTATTTATATAGCACATAAAAACAACTGAAGCCGACCAAAGTGCTGTACAGGTAAAAAAAATAACGGAGTAAAATGCATCTAGTGCCACTGAAACATAATAAAGTGAAAAGTAAATACACAACAACAATAAAATCTGCTCAAAATTTGTTCTCAGACTCTGCGAGGATCAAATGCCAAGTAAAACAGATGAGTCTTGAGCAAAGATTTAAAATGTATGTACCGGTAGTCCAAATAGCCTACAATTAGGGGATACAAACACTTCCTCTTCCATAGGTGACTCAAATTGAAATTACAGTTAAAAAATTAATTAAATAAATAAATGACACAATAATTGCACAGTAATGGAAACAATAGAAATTTCCAATTGTAATTAATAATGTTTTTAAGACTTAATATTTTTTACTCATATTTTTTAGTACTGTATATATTTTTCAGAGTTCACCAAGGCTGTTTTATCACCATTGGTCTGTATAATTTGATGACACCTTGCCTATATGTAATCCACTTTAAATTCTCAATTCTTTAGGAAACCTTACATGATTTTTTTGTTTTTGCCCATGTGAGATTATCTCAGAGATACACACATTATGACTCCAAACTGAACTCATGTTAACTTTTGAGCATTAATTAATTTTATTTCATAACCATATGTATTAATTTAAACAACTCTGACAAACTGCAACTTAGCAGCTCTTACATCTCCACATTTCCTCCATCTGGACCTGGGTAGTGTCTGCCTGCATGTCTGTCTTGTCCTGCAGCAGCAGCACCTGAGCCAGAGGCGGCTCCAGGGGGGAGCTAGGGTGTGCTATAGCCCCCCCTGGAAAAGTCACAGCACCCCCTTAGCACCCCCAAGAAAATATCAGATTATTTTCTTTTTCATCTGAGTTAATATTCTTTAACATGTGGTTGTTGTGATATTTTCCTCGCAAAACACAACTACTAATAATAAATAAATAAAAATCAGTAATTATATCGAGTAAAAAAAACAACAACAATCTGATCCACCAGCTGAAGCCCACAAAGATGAGTGATGCTCTCAACACTGACCCAGTAAGGAGAAGAAACTGGTGACATGATGCCTCTCTGGTTATGCCATTTTTAGCTAATACAACTTGATAAATCATTTCCTGGCTTGCAGTGATAATAAATGACTTATCTGGTCACATTAAATAACTACTTTTAACCAAAATCCAAAATAAACTTTATTAAAATAGCCTCACTGCATCTAAATTCATGCGCGTATAAAACTGAAATAATTCCTGCTCAAAGAGTTAATTTTGCCTTAGACAAGAGAATTAAGCCTTGACTGATTTATTATTATTGCTTGTTTATTATTGTTGTTGATTTTTAGTTTGATTATTTTTGTAATAAAACTTAAAAGACAACTTTATTCGGATGATTATTCATTTGTTCTGGTATAGAACTCCCTGTAATAACATATTCACCCTTTACTAATCAGAATCAGTCACTGAAGTACTTTGTAGAATATATTGATTAAGTTGTTGTTGGTCAGTAAACTGACCAGTGGGTGCCAAACTTTAATGAATGAAAAATAAATAAAACAAATGTAGTGGGGCTGAGATGGAAAAGGTGTCATCCTTCTTCCTCCATCTCACCCTTCGTTATGGCTACAAGCTTCTACCCCGAGGTTGTTAGACTCATGAACCCCTAGTCTGAATTATCACTGTGAAAACAAATCACTGTAATACCATTTGGTTATGTGCTGCTGATCTCATGCTGCTGATCTATTTCATGTTGCTGTGTTCACTCGTCCTCATCTGCTCACACAGACTCATGTTCGTGCTGCTGTTGTTTGGCGCATTGTTTCGTACTAGTAGTGCTTAGTGTATTTTTAGTTTAGTGTATTTCTTATTTCATGTCTCAGATCTTTTTTACTGTTTTTCTTTACAATTTGTATTTTTGTTGGATGTAACTGGGACCCTGTCCATAGTTTTGTTCCACCTTATGTACCACATGTTCCCCCTCAGGACGGAGGTTGAGGAGCATCAAATGTAGAACCACTAGACTGAGGAACAGCTTCTACCCTGAGGCTGTTAGACTCATGAATAAATAAATAATAAGAATAAACACTGCAAAATATCACATCATGCTGATGCTGATCTGTTTTCTTGTTGCTGTGTTCATCTGTGACCATCTGCTCATACAGACTCATGTTCGTGCTGCTGTTTATAATGATGTTTTTCCACTACATTAGGGCTTAGTGTATTACTAGTTGATGTTTCTCTTAGTTAATTCTAGATGTTATTACTGTTTTTCTCTTGCATTTGTTGTTGGATGTAACTGGGACCCCGTGTACATAATCTCGTTTTCATCACATGTACCACATGCGGTGCAAATGACAATAAAGACTCTGACTCTTACTCTGACATGTGATGTGAATGACACACATTGACCTTGAGAACTGAAAGAACAAATTATCCTTTATAGCATACTCAGTAAAATGCTTAGCGCCCCCCCCCTAGCACCTGCATAAAAATATCTCTGGAGCCGCCACTGACCTGAGCTCTCCTCCTCAATACGACGTCGTGCACACTCCGCTGTGCCATTGTTTATGTTTACAGTCTGACTGACCACGACGAGCAGTGTGTCGCTCGGCTTACACGCATTATGCATCACAGGTGGAAGAAAAAGTAGTTCCCACCAACCTCGTATCATTCAGACAAAATCTTAACAGTTTATTTTCCATTAACTTCCTGTTAATGGCATGCATTACCTAAAATGACTGAAGTATCAAAACTATCTATAGTTTGAGTTAGGAATCGATTCTAGAGCGCAGCGTTCTGGAATCGATAGTATCAATGTTTAAATATCGATCCGTACATCACTACATGAGGGAAGAGGTGCCTTTAGCTAAAGCGCCTGTATTGCACGCTGTTAGCTTAGCGTGATGCATTTAAGTTGTACGCTGTTTTATTCAGGCAGTTTTTGAGTGTGTGAGTGGGGGGGGGTGTTCAAGAGGCAGTTTGAGCGCTGCCTTTAGCTTTTTAGCTAGAGCCTGTATTTCATACCGCTAGCTTAGTGCTATTTCAGTGCTGGGTGGGGGCAAGTTCGGTTTGGTAGGTGGGGTGCTCAGTTCTGCTGACAAGGTGGGGAACCCCACTTGTATAATGGTAGGGAAAACACTGGATTACTGTTGACTTGTTAAGTTTAATACACATCTATTGATGCAATGTATTTTATTATCACCGATTTGGACCCTTCCTGGTTGTTAAGCAAAATAAACATGTGGACTCAGAAAAATAAAACAAATTTCCATTACTCCTTTAGGCAACACTTTGAGATTTAGAATTTAAATCACGTCTTTGTTCTTTCAAATATTTTTATCTTTGGATTATTTTCTTTTAAGGTCTCACTGACATAGATTAGATCTTGTGTTTTGTCTTTTCTGAATCTTCAGTAGGATAAAGGCCTAAAAGGCACACATTTGTGTTTCATGGCCTTGTCTCATTATCAGTTATAGAGATGTACATCATAGACTCTACCAGCTCTGGTCTAAAAGTAGTTGTTGTAAACACGTTTGTAAACAAGTTTGCATTATGGGAACAACTATGTAGAGGAAGTGTGCCCCTCCAGCTATAAAAACTTGGTCTTAACTTCCTCACTCTTTAAAACCAGTCCTTCCTCTTTGTAAACCTAAAAAGCAGTAAAAAAAAAAAAAAGGTGTACAGTACCGTAATTGAATGTTTTTATCTTTACTTCATTTTTTCCAGAGTTGCTATCACAGTAACACTGAAACTGATAGTGACTGCGAGCAGCAGAATGATTGCTGGGAAAGATTTTCTGTAACATTTTTCACATGTGACTGATATTTCAATCAGCCTAAAGTTAGATTAGAAAGTTTCACAATGTGGCAATCACTGACTATGTAAGTTCACTGTGAGGAGAGGCAGGCTGCAAGTACAATCCAGATTCCAAAAAAGTTGGGACACTAAACAAGTTGTGAATAAAAACTGGATGCAATGATGTGGAGATGGCAAATGTCAATATTTTATTCATAGTAGAACATAGATGACCGATCAAAAGTTTAATCTGAGTAAATGTAACATTTTAAAGGAAAAATATGTTGATTCAAAATTTCACAGTGTCAACAAATCCCAAAAACGTTGGGACAAGTAGCAGTAAGTGGCTGGAAAAAGGAAATGAGCATATAACGAACAGCTGGAAGACCAATTAACACTAATTAGGTCAATTGACAACATGATTGCGTATAAAAAGAGCTTCTCAGAGTGTCGGTGTCTCTCAAAAGCCAAGATGGTAAGAGGATCACCAATTCCACCATTGTTACGCAGAAAGATAGTGCAGCAATACCAGAATGGTGTTACAAAGACTTTTAAGTTCTCATCATCAACCGTGCATAACATCATCAAAAGATTCAGAGAATCTGGAACAATCGCTGTGCGTAAGGGTCAAGGCCGTAAAACTCTACTGGATGCTCGTGATCTCCGGGCCCTTAAACGTCACTGCACCTCAAACAGGAATGCCACTGTCAAGGAAATAACAGAATGGGCTCAGGAATACTTCCAGAAAGCATTGTCAGTGAACACAATCCACCGTGCCATCCGCCGTTGCCAGCTGAAACTCTACAGTGCAAAGAGGAAGCCATTTCTAAACAAGCTCCACAAGCTCAGACGTTTGCACTGGGCCAGGGGTCATTTAAAATGGAGTGTGGCAAAATGGAAGACTGTTCTGTGGTCAGATGAGTCACGATTTGAAGTTCTTTATGGAACACTGGGACGCCATGTCATCCGGACCAAAGAGGACAAATGGTAAATGGAGTTTTCTTATATAGCACTTTCCAGCCCCCTTTGAGGAGCCCCAAAGCGCTTCACAGTACCAACCATTCACCCATTCATACACACATTCATACACCGGTAGCGGCAGACTGCCTTGCAAGGCACTGCCTGTCCTACCGGGAGCAACTCGGGGTTAAGTGTCTTGCCCAGGGACACAATGAGGTACGCCATCTCGGACAAGGATAGCCCAAGTTTTTATCAACGCTCCGTTCAGAAGCCTGCATCACTGATGGTATGGGGTTGCATGAGCGCTTGTGGCATGGGCAGCTTGCATGTCTGGAAAGGCACCATTAATGCAGAGAACTATGTTCAGGTTCTAGAACAACATATGCTCCCATCTAGACGTCATCTCTTTCAGGGAAGACCCTGCATTTTTCAACAAGATAATGCCAGACCACATTCTGCAGCAATCACAACATCATGGCTACGTAGGAGAAGGATCCGGGTACTGAAATGTCCAGCCTGCAGTCCAGATCTTTCACCTATAGAGAACATTTGGTGCATCATAAAGAGGAAGGTGCGACAAAGAAGGCCCAAGACGATTGAACAGTTAGAGGCCTGTATTAGACATGAATGGGAGAGCATTCCTATTTCTAAACTTGAGAAACTGGTCTCCTCTGTCCCCAGACGTCTGTTGAGTGTTGTAAGAAGAAGGGGGGATGCCACACAGTGGTAAAAATGGACTTGTCCCAACTTTTTGGGGATTTGTTGACGCCATGAAATTTTGAAACAACATATTTTTCCCTTAAAATGATACATTCTCTCAGTTTAAACTTTTGATCTGTGATTTGTGTTCTATTCTGAATAAAATATTAGATGTTGGCACCTCCACATCATTGCATTCAGTTTTTATTCACAATTTGTTTAGTGTCCCAATTTTTTTGGAATCCGGTTTGTATGACTGCCTGCATTCCAAAGTTTTCATCTGTGATTCACGGACCGTCGACGTGCAACAATGTTGTGGTCGGCACAGAATTTGCTTCAGCTGCAGTAATAAAAGCTGCGTGGTTGTTTTAAAATAAGTAGACAAAATCGGCTGCAGGGGGAAACGTCTTTGACCTTTTTTATGTTTTGTTTCAGCAAAATTGTATGATTACAAGTATTTCTGCACTTTGTGGTTCAGACTAGTCTTCCTTTCTTTATTTAGAACGGGCGTCTAGGGGATGCAGACATAGAACGTCTGAAATTGACTGACTCATACATAAACGGTGCACAGGTATGTGTGTTTATACAGTTTTTTGGTTTTCTTTATTTGCAGGGGGAATGAGTCTGTTAACGTGTATGTTTTCTCCATTACAGTACAGAATGGTGGACCCTGCACACGGCGCTCTTGATGAGAACTATTCACCGGAGGATGATTCCCAGGAAGCACACTCGGTCTTTTCAGAGGAGGGAACCACCCGGCGGATAGATAACGGGGTAAAATGATGCTACTTATCTCCTACTTTAATCTCCCCATCATCTGATTTTATAAGATTTGTGCATTGTGCTCAACATTACATTTCTCCTGATCTCACTGTCAGATGAAGAAACCAGTCTTGCGCACAGTCATACCCTCTCTGACAATGTCCATCGATGGGGGATTGTCGCCTGGTATGGGCGTCTACAGCGCCACACTGGACCGCCCCTATAGGCCAGTTCCAGGTGACTACCCCACCGCTACAGTTCCCAGAAACTATCACTATGGCCCTGTGGGAGGATATGATGAATACCGTGGAGGGCCCCCATCAGAAGCATACACCAGTCTGAGCCGAGGCTCGCACATGGATGAACGTTACAGGTACAGGAGCACGCTTTTTTTTGTTGTTGCCCACTGTCAAAGACAAAAGGACAACAGTCTTTTTGCCTCTCTGTGTGTTAATTTGTGATGTTAGCAAAATATCTCCTTAACCCCTGGAGGAATTTTAGATTGCATAAAACTTTTTAACATTTTTTTACCAAAATGGATAACTAACTTAAGATTTTGGTTGATTGAGTACAAAGGAAACATTTTCTATCATGCTTTGTCAGATTTGTACAAACATTTTGGAAACTCAGAGCTTTACTAGACTATAACGGTCCTATTTTTGCTTTATTTAAACCACAAAATGACCACAATCTCAAGTGATGACTTGTTCAGTGCAGCAGTAAACAAAAATTATATTTAGTTTTTTAGTTCCCAGAAAAGTGGTTACTAAAATATTTTATATACCGGTAATAAAATATACTGTGGTTTGATTAATATAAGTCATTTCCTTAAAGCTGCTATATGTAACTTTTCTAACAATATATTTTTAACATATTTCTTCACTCTGTCACTAGAGTGATGTTAGAGAGGTAATCTCTGAAAAAAACTTTAAAAAAATATTGTCCCCTTGCTTCTCCAGGTGGTAAATAAGCATTTCTAAAACGAAAAAGTGACCCGCCATTTTCCAGCCAATAAAAACAAAGTTTGTAACCAGCCAATAAAAACCGAGCTTGAATTTGAATCAGCCAATAAAAACAGAGCTTGAATTTGATTTTCAACAGACCACAAGGGGGCAGAGCCATATATGGCTCTGAAGGGGAAGGATCAGAATGCTTTGCTTGTTGAAAATTTTTCTAAGTGCTGATGTTCTACAGAAACTGCAGACTGAACCTTTAAACATACCTACGGTAAGTCTGGCCCATGTGTGATGAGAAGCCCACTTCATAACCAGACCAAGAAGTATCATGCCTCTTACCCACCGCACAACTGCAAACGCTCCTGCCGTCCCCTTTTTGCCGCTGGTCACGGTCCCACTGAACCACTGAACACCGTCTGATGACGTACACTAGGGGGTAGCAGAGGGAGGGGTCTCTGGCTTGTTTTCCGGGTTCAGTTGTTGTTTTAACTGCACCTCCGACGGTCTTCGATGAGATTAAAACTTTTTTTTATGTTTGGGGTGATCTACACTGGAGAGGACAGCAGCCTGTCAGCAGCAACTGTAAAAATGCCACGTTTCTTACCGGAGTTTGGGTCCAATTCCTGGAGGCTGGATCCGGTGAGTTTAAAAAGTCCGAAAAAAGTCCCGTTGTGGTTGTGTAATCAGATAGCGAGGCTCTCCCGACTGTTTGCCGGATGCGTCGAGCCGCCAGAGATCAACATTTGGGACGTCTGCGGCTCGACGGCGACGCGCGCGTGCGTGTGCAGGCTGCCGTCGCGCCGCTTCGATCACTCGAATCTCGCCGCTTCCTTGTTCCCCGTGACTCCACGCGTCTCCTCCATAGACTTTGAATGTAAACCGGTGTTATCCGGCCGCTTCGGCCGCCCGACGCCGGGGGCGGTGGGTAGGAGGCATCAGACAGGTTTTTTTTATTTTTATTTTTTTTACTCAAAGTGAAAGAAACCTATGAAACTAGATACTGATTTATAAATAACCCTCATGCTGTTGGACTTTGTCTGAAATAATGTATTATGAGAAATAAAAAAGTACTTTGCCGACTTTAATCTCTTCCATCCTTCTCATTGTTCTTTAGGCCAGTTGATGGCTACAGAACTCTGGACTCAGGTTATCGGGCGCCCAGTCGTCAGCGGGACCCATATGCCGCTCAGCCCCAGGTGAGTCGTGGAATGAGGGCTTTGGGCTCAGCGTTGGAGATGAGATACGGTCCTGGTCATTTCGGTCTGGAGGATGATCAGCGCAGCATGGTATATGACGACTATGGCATGGGGCCTCCACCTATGCACCCAGGAGGCTACGGTACCATGCCACGGCTTGGGACAGGCCCAGTGGGTATGGACAGGCGCAGACTCAGGTAAAACAACAAAATGGCGTTCAGCCCTTAATGCAGAATATGTTCAATGCCTTATTTGGGATCGTAACTAAATCTGCGGTTATTTGCAGGAGCTGCGAGGACACTTTAGATGGTGACATGGTTGGAGTTGATCCTTATACGTTGGGGGTTCCCATGATGATGGACAGGGGTAGTATGGCTTCACTGGACAGCACATTACGGAAGCCCCCTCCCACTTCATGGAGACAGCCAGAACTGCCAGAGGTGATTGTCATGTTGAATTACCGTCTGGATCCCGTTAAGGCAAACGCTGCTGCCTTCCTCCAGCATCTCACGTTTAAAAATGACAAGGTGAAGTCGTCCTCACAGCTACATCAATCATGCAAAATTTAATTCTACAAAATAAGTTTGTTTTTTCTGAAAATGTTTTTGATGGAACTTGCCAATCCTACTTGCAGGTAAAGTCAGAAGTGCGTCGCCTGAAGGGCATTCCAGCCTTAGTGTCGATGTTGGACCATCCCAGTAAAGAGGTTCATCATTCAGCCTGCGGAGCCCTGAAAAACATTTCATATGGACGAGACGCAGACAATAAGATCGCCATCAAAAACTGTGACGGAGTACCTGCTCTGGTCAGGTTACTGAGGAAGACCCACGACCAGGACCTTACTGACACGATCACAGGTATCACTTTTCACAGGGTTCCTATTTAAGTGAATTCTAATTTTTTATCTCTTTTTCTTGCCTTTCTTTTCTTCTTCTTTTTTTTTTACGCGTGTTTATGACCCGAGCAACCTACACAAACACTTGTTCAAATATAAACAAAGTGGGGAGAAGAAAAACTGAAATTCAAAGTGATACAGAATTACAAAAAAATTCTTAAATTGCATTGGAGAGTAAAAGCACAATTTTCTGTTTCTGTTGTTATTTATTAATTGTTGCACAATATTACCATCTTGTCCAGGCACCTTGTGGAACCTCTCATCTCACGATTCAGTAAAGATGGAGATCGTGGACCACGCCCTTCATGCCCTAGCTGATGAGGTTGTGGTTCCTCACTCGGGCTGGGAGCGAGGAAGCGGCGGGGCAGAGGAGAGCATCAAACCACGACACCTACAGTGGGAGGTGTCTTTGACAAATACGGCTGGCTGCCTTAGGTATAAGAGTGGTTGGTGGATAAGAAAAAAAAAAAATAGAGAAATGAGAACAACAAATATGCCTATTTTTCAAATGAAAATATGCAAATACGTTAACTTTTCCCACCGTGTTCAACAGAAATGTGAGCTCAGAACGAAGCGAGGCCAGGCGAAAGCTGCGAGAATGCACAGGGTTGGTGGATGCTCTGATGTACATCGTCCAGTCTCAAATCAACCGCAAAGATGTGGACGATAAGGTAACATCTTCAGAAACGGCAGTAGGTTTTTCTTACATATTAGTTTTTGTGCTTATGTGTATACCGGTAACACTTTTTTTTTTTTTTACCCCTTCTTCTTGTAGTTGGTGGAGAATTGTGTCTGCCTCCTGAGGAACCTGTCGTATCAGGTTCACCGGGAAATCCCTGGCAGTGAACGCTACGCCGAGGCTGCACCTCTCAATCAGGGCTCAGCCCAAGCTCACAAAGGAAGCTGCTTTGGCTCACGAAAGAGCAAAGGTCAGTGTCAGACTTGAAAACCAGAGGTACTCTGTGTTCGAGACATTTGCTGTTGAGAGAAAGAGCAGTTGGTTGGTTTGAGCTTGCTGGGGGTGAAGGCACCTGTTGCTGTTTTTCACACTTTACCACTGTTTCCCTCTCCTCTTCCTCTCTCCTTCCCTCCTTCATCTCTTATTTTCTCTGCTTTATATAGATGAATGGTTTTCCAAAGGTAAGTGTTTTCCTCTTGGTGTTCTCATGAATGTTCAAAACTACAACCATCATCTATTTTACTAACAGAAGGTGAAAGTTAGAGAAACAAGGCTCTTCATTTATGGGTTTTACATGCAGCAGGAGAGCATGATCATTTTCACTGAAACAACGCTGCATGCTGACGGTGCTTGTTCCACTGACTGCATGTTCATGTTTAAAGTCATTCCACCCTCATTTCTTCTGCTTGTTGTAGTTCTTGAGTTTACTAATCTTTATTTATTTGCAGGGAAGAAAGATGGAGATGATGGAAGCGTTGATCAAATTGATATTCCAAAGAGGACAGCACCTGCCAAAGGTATCTTATTCTTATTATTAGTTGATTATTCTTACAATATTACAATACAAGCAGGTAAAAAAAAATGAAATTTTGAATATTTTTGATGTTTTATCTCATTGCGTTTGCGTTGCATTAAATTATTTTAGAAGCTGTCAGCGCTTCTAAACCTGTACTTTCTCTTTTAGTCAAATTATTAATATAAGGTTGTATTTGAGGGAATTTGAAGTCCCTCAATACCAGATTTGTTATACCAGAATTGTCTAAAGGATGCAGTTGTTGTCGTTGTCGTTGTCGATATACAGTAGTCCCTTGTTTACCGCTGGTGTTACAGATTCCAGACCCCGCTGCGATAAGTGAAAAACCATGAAGTAGGGATAGTAGTACAAGAGAAGAGCAGCGTATCAGGACAGCAAAGGATTAACCCTTCACACAGCTGATGCAGCACATAGCAGAAATGTACTTCTTGATCAGTTACACCAGGGGTCCCCAAACTTTCCTGTGAGGGCCACATAACTTTTCCCTTCTCTAGTGGGGGGCCGGAGTCAGTTTGTAACATGAAAAAGTGTGATGATTGCAGGAGTGCCTAAATGTAAAAATGTATTGTTTTCCAGAAAGCACAATCAATTAACCCTCTCTGGGTTCTTCACAGAACAAAAGTCAGGAGATAAATAATAACACTATTAATAAAATAAATAATAACACTATTAATGAAATAAATAATAACACTATTAATAAAATAAATAATAACCAAATAACCCTCTCTGGGTTCTTCACAGAAAAAAATGTCTGCTCGCATTTGGCCTTGCAAGCGATCATACTTGTCTTTGTGACGGGACTCATAGTGTCACCGCAGATTGTATTCTTTGAATACCGCCACCGCCTCTTTACAGATGAGACAGACAGCCTTTTCTTTGCATTGAACAAAAAAATAATTGTTTGTCCACTGCAGCTTAAATGCCCTGCATTCTGAATCAATTTTTCTCTTACCTAATCTTTTCGCCATAATTCCGTTCTGTCTTTGAGAGGGGCGGGTTTAGTTTTTTTTTTTTCTAGGGGTTGCCAGATAGGGGCACAGACCGCAGAAGGGTGGAACAGAATGTCACGTTTTGGATGTGTCAGCATTTTTCCCCAAACGCTGGCACAATAATTTAAATGTGGAACAATAGTTCAAAATAGTTCATAACTAGTAGTTTGGGGACCACTGAGTTACACTGTAACAACTGAATGCTGGTGAAGATTCTCAGTCACATGACATGATAAAATAAAAAACATTCAATACAGAAACAACTGGACTTTATTTGAAATAAAATAAAGTCCAGTTGTTTCGGTATTGAACTTTTTTTTATTGTAACAATTGAACATACTGTAGGAGTTCTAAAATAATTAAATAACATAACACTTTTTAAATGTTGTGATTATGACAATTTTACGGTGTGACATACCTTGAATTTTAAGTTGGAAGACAAAAGTCAGATCGGTGCATCTGGACCTCAAAGGGTTAACCCTTCACAAAGCCGTTGCAGCACAGGGAGAAATGGACATTTTTAGGATTTAAACTTTAACTAGAGAAATGGCATTTCCTGCGAAAATGCAGTGCAACTGCTTATTGCAAAAGAACTTTCTGAAAAAAAGCTGACATTAACTAAAACATGGAGAAATGGAACTGAAATGGAAGAACGAGCCTAAATTAGCAGAAAAAAGCAGAAAGAACACATATTTGAACCCATATTTGCTGAATTTGGTTTAAGTACCGTATTTTCCGCCCTTTAAGTCGCACCGCCCTATAAGGCGCATCAGTCCAATTATGTCCAATAAATTGGAAAAATCCATAAATATGTCGCTTCGCCTTATAAGTCGCACCTACGTCACCGCTGACGTTACGGGTCACCGTTGACGACCCGTAAATGTGGGCCGGTGTTTTGCCCAAAATGGATTGACAGCCAAATGGCGGCCACAGGAGCGTGCAGGAAGAACTTTTAACAAGATTAACACTTAAAAACAATTACCGTATTCGTCAGAGTTTAACACGCTCTGTGTATAACACGCTTTGTCCAATTATTGCCAATATATTGGAAAAATCCGTAAATAACACGCTTCGTTGTACAACACGCATCTATTATGCGTCACCGCGACGCGTCAGCACCTCATTTGCCCTGCTTAAAATGGCGGCCACAGAAGCGAGCGAGTACGAAGATCTTCACAAGAAAACACGGTAAAAACAATTATTTCTTTGCGAGAAAAAATATATTTCTTAGCTGACTTTATAGCACAAGGGTTCCTGAGCTTAACCATTTCACGAAATGGTCAAATCTGCTGGATTAAAAAAAGTAGTTTGCCATTTCATGCGAGCGGGTGGAACGGCTTTATTTCTTTAAATTTAGCTAAATAAACGCTTAAAAAATATATTTCTTAGCTGACTTTATAGCACAACCGTTTCATGAAATGGTCAAATCTGCTAGATTATAAATTGTTGCGGTTTGACTTCTTCCGTCAAGTAGCGTGCGCTACTAAAATAAATTGTAAAAAATTTAATTTTATCTCAAATGTCTTATACAGCTAATAATTTGTAAATGACCACCAAATTACGCTCTGTAAGTTTCAAGAAAATCCGCAGTGTGGTTTATGAGTTATTTTGCTAACAAAAACGGCGAACCTCACAGCTAACAGCAGCCACATCCAGAGCAGGAGGCGGGCAACGACAGAGTCAGTCCGACCAGAGGAGGCTTTTTTCGGACACATGAGCTAGAAATGGTCTGGAAGTGGGTTAGCGGACAAAAGTGGTAATGCACCATTTTTTGCCCAAAATGAAAAGCGGCGAAATCAGAGCCAAAAATGGGTCTAAAAATATGGGGAAAAATCCATAAATAACACGCTTCGGTGTATAACACGCAGGACATTCAAATGAGCAAAAAAAAACTGTGTGTTATAGTCCGACAAATACAGTATTTGTTTGCTGAAAATTAAAGCAAAGATGTGTCTGAGCTGAACTTTTCCTTAATAAATGAACGTAATTGTGAAATGAGCTGGATTTAAAAATTAGTTTCGCTATGTGCAAAACCTGCACCCGCACGGGTGGTAACGCTGCATTTCTTTAGCAAGATAAACACCTAAAAAAATATATTTGTTTGCTGAAAATTATAGCAAAAGTGTTTCTGAGCTGAACTTTTCCTTAATAAATTAATTTAATGGTCAAATCAGCTGAATTTAAATCTTTCGCTACGGCGGCTCAACAAAACGAGCATGCGCAGCAACAGACATGCAGTGCAGCGAACAGACCTGCATCTCAGCGAACAGACCTGCATCTCTTTAAAATTTAAAAATATAAACACCTAAAAAATTTGTTAGCTGACATTATAGTAAAAGTGTGTTTCAGTTTAACTTTTCTTATTAAATGCACTTTGACGGTTAAAACATGGTAAAATGACGCAAACGAAATAAAGCGGCTTTAAAATTACTACACGCTCATAATGATGACAGAAACGGCTATTTATGTTATGGTTTTTATTCAAACCCATTGAACTCTTTGTCTTCTGTGTTGCTGGCAAAGAGTTCTGCCAGCAACTGAGGAAGGTTATTCAGCACTGCTGCGTCCTCTTCCTCGTCGGGGCTGTCTGAGTCATCCTCAGCTCCAGCTGCTCCAGCGATCCCAGCCTTTCTGAACCCCGACTGGATCGTTTTTTTGGTCACAGAGGTCCACCACGCTTTGTCGATCCATTCGAGGACCTGCTGAAAAGTGGCGTGGCGCATCCGTCCTGTAGCTGTGAAACTGGTCACCGTCCACCATCCACTCCTCCCACAGGCGGCGCGGAGCTGCTTTGAAGCTGCGGTTCACCGAGATGTCCAGCGGCTGCAACACTTTGGTTAATCCTCCCAGGATGATGGCAGGGATGGAGTTGCACGCTTTTATGTTGTCCTTGAATTGCGGCGTGATGTGCGCGCGCATGCTGTCCATCACCAGCAGGGCTTTCTTGGTTTAAAAAAATCCCGTCTGGCCGTTTAGTGAAGCATTTAACGAGCCACACCGCCATCATCTCTGTGTCCATCCATCTCTTTTCATTCACCGCCACAACCACTGGCGGGGGAAACCTCTTTAGGCATGGTCTTTCTTTTAAAAATGACCATGGGCGGTAGCTTTGTTCTATCTGCACAGCAGGCCAGCACAACTGTGAAGTGGGACTTCTCGTGGCCAGGGATGTGAGGATGTTCACACTTTTCTCACCTTTCTGGGCCACACTCCGTCCTGGGCCACACTCCGTCCTATCGGGACGTCAAAAGTGAGGGGCACCTCGTCCATATTAATACTGTAATGTGGTCTGGCGAGACGCGGTGCTCCTGCACCTGACAGTCCACAAAGGCGCGGAAACTCGCCACCTTCTCCTCAAAGTCCGCCGGCAGCTTCTGGCACATTGTGGTGCGCGCTCTGATCGAGGGCTGGTGACTGTACATGAACCGAAAACACCACGACGGTCCCCCAGCAAACTCTTGTTATGTCCATCTCCTTAGCGACCGACATCGCGTGCAACCGTAGCTGCACAGTGGACAGCCCTCTGCCAGACGCTCTCTCCTCCAGGACCCATGCTTTCACTCTTTCCTCCAGATCTGGCCACCGGGCCTTGCACCCGCGGTTAGCCCTCTTCAACCGCTTCATGGCCGTGAGTGAGACCTACGCCTTCCTCCAGTCACGGACGAGCTTCTCACTCACCCCGAAATGACGGGCGACTGCTCTGTTGCCGTGCTCGGCTGCAAATTTTATAACCTGCAGCTTGAAATCGGCAGAATAAGATCTTCTCTTGGCTGCATTTTCTCTCTTTGTTCTCTTTCGCTGTTGTTGTTGTCGTCGTCGTCGTCGTCTCTGTTCTCCTACTCACACTCGCGTATTTGGCGCGGGGTGATGGGATTTTGGTGGCTCTGAATACACAAATAATGGGAAACGCCTACAGGTACGCCGGCAGCCGTCAACAGCCTAGAGGGCTCTTTAGCACCCATAGTGGCCGAAACTGGTACTGTCTGCGCCCCTAGCGGCCGAAAGCGGTACCGCACCCTTTTTTTTTTTTTTTGCCAAAATGAAAAACGGTCATATCTCAGCCAAAAATTGGTCTAAAAATATGGGAAAAAATCCATAAATATGTTGCTTTGCCCTATAAGTCGCAGGACATGAAAATTAGTTAAAAAAAACTGTGACTTGTACGCCAGAAATTACGGTAAGTCGAAATTAGCGAAAAATTAGTAAATAGGCTAAAGAAAATCTGAACTTAGCAAGAAATGGCTGAAAAGTAGCTGAAACTCATAAAGAAGCCTAAATTTCCCAAAGAAAGTGGAGCGAGCACAATTGTGCCCAGTTAGACTGAAAGACGCAGAAATGTGATCGTAAAAGTGGAAATATCTGTGGAACCCCCACCGCCCCAGAAATTTACAATAATATATTGAACAACAACCTTCGCTTTCTGTTGATGTCAGGTTATGAGCTGCTGTTCCAGCCGGAGGTGGTTCGCATTTACACGTCGCTGCTCAAAGAGAGCAAGAACCCCTCGGTGCTCGAGGCCGCTGCTGGTGCCATCCAGAACTTGTGTGCCGGCCGATGGACTGTGAGTGGCCGTTTTCTTTTAACATGTGAAACCCTGAGCAGAATTCTCTCTTTTGATCTGTGACCTTTCACCCTGATGTTTATTACTGCCTCTGTGTGTTCCTCAGTATGGTCGGTACATCAGGGGCATGGTGCGTCTGGAGAAGGGGCTCCCCATGATGACAGAACTACTTGGTCACAGTAACGATCGTGTGGTTCGGGCCATGTCTGGAGCCTTGAGGAACCTCGCCATCGACGGCAGAAACTGTGAACTGTTAGGTCAGACATTCTTTATTTACAGAAGAACCCGCCCTCGTTGTGGAGCACTTGCTCACTTTGAATGTTTCTCATGCAGGTTTGCATGCTGTGCCTCCCCTCGTGGCCAACCTGCCTGGAGGCCAGAACCAGTCTGGGCGCTCAGAGGAAACAGTGGTGTCTGTACTGAGCACGCTCGCTGAGGTGTTGGGCAGTAATCTGGAAGCAGCAAAGACTCTCAGGGCTTCACAAGGCCTTGAGAGGCTGGTGCTTATTAACAAGGATGGGTAAGTGTTGTCTTAACACATGTGTTAGCAGTTTTTATTTTATTTTTACTCTGATTAGAAGTGTCGCTGATTAAATGGGATGAATGCTTCTGCATTGTGCAATTGTATTTTTATGGGTATTTTGCAGCAAGCGCTCGGATCGTGAGGTGCGAGGAGCAGGTCAGGTGCTGCAGCTCATTTGGGCTCACAAAGAGCTGCGTCGGCCGCTGGAGAAAGACGGCTGGAAGAAGTCTGACTTCATGGTCAACCTCAACCCCGGCGGCGCAACGACCAACGGTCCGAGCACCAGAGCCAACGGCACCTACGAGGACAGCACCACGCCCCTGCTGGACAGAGGTACGAACAATAGCTGTGCCTCCACAACATTTTAAATAATTTTAGACTTGGTAAAAAATAAAAATAAATAAAAATTCTGCTTTATTTTCTTCATCAGGAGAGAAGAGGGATGTGATTCCACTGAACAACCTTGGCCCTGGTCAGTCCATTTATCTCTGCTGCTCTTTATTTTTTTATCAATAATGTTTTACAACCTGATCAACGTGCTGACAGTTGTTTTCTTATCTTCCCTCAGAGGCCTACTCTACACTGGACCAGAGGGAGAGGAGACACACTCTCGATGACGCCACAGACACTTTACAGGTGCTTTACATCACTGCTGCACTCACGCTGCCTTTTATTGAACTAATCCCCACAGATATCGAACTTTTAACCTCTCAGCTGCTGACACTTATCTCACGTTCACTTCCTTTCCACCTTCTTTTTCTTCTCTGGTTGTCTCTCAGCGAGGGGTGTATGGGGGCAGAAAGGGCTCCCTGCCTCTGTTGGACTCCTACGATGGTTAGCCCTCCCCCCCTCCCCTCTACCCCTCTCTGCATGTAACAGCATGGTATGTCCAACTGACCTCCAATCCTGCATGTGCTCTAAAAGTTGTGCTTCTCTTGTGACTTCAGGTCCTCAAATGAACTGTGGTTTTGTTTTTTTATTTTGTCCACGGTGGTGTGCTGAAACAAACGGAAGCCCACTCTGGTGTTTATCTCTGTAATGCCCAAATGTTCTGTGCTGTACGCGATGTTACAGCAGTCTGTAACGTGATCCTTGTGCGTCGTGCTCCATGAAGTGTTTCACTTCAGTTTTGAAGTCAGAGAATACAGATTATAAATAAGATGTTTGTTTTGTTGTTGATGTTGTGCACGGGTGCTGTCTTAATACCAGAACTTTTTAACGTTATAAAAATAAAACACTCTTTACATTTTTCTGCACTCCCTCAAAGCAACATATGCTAATGTTAACACATTAATTCTCCAAAAATTTAGTTTGTTTTCAATATGACAAATAACATGGATGTAGTTTCAGAGCCTCAGTGAAACTCCCCTGATGATTTATGCACCAACAAATGAAATGCTGCAAATGTGGATTTTCTTTTTTAATAATGCATCTATTTGTTAATTTAAAGGTACATTAACATAAACATATTTCTTACACCCACCTCACCCAGGCAACATTCAGAGATTTTGAGCACCCTTGTGCAGTTGTACTCATTAAATTGCATCATAAAACCCAGATTATAGATTTATAATACCCAGATGTACCCCACCTTCTCCTTCATTTAGTCAAAGAACTGATTTCAAGGCTGTTCGTCATGGTTTTAGTAGTAAATGCACAGATCAGGTTTACTATTTGATTCCAATTTCTGATTTATCTATAAGAATATTGACAAACATTTAAATTTTCTAGCTGAACAGGAAAATCTGTATGTTCATATCATAATGTTTACTTTTTCTGTCAATGAAAATAACACCCTCCAGCTTATTGACAGCGAAGCATTTGTACA